>JASDQU010241822.1:22059-55640 GCA_032191745.1 Picea mariana | reverse complement strand
TATACAAAAGTCATAATATCATCATTAACATTTTATAATAACATCATAACCCTTTGAGCCACAGTCTTTCATATTTCAATGCTAAACCCTTTTTCGTTTTAAAACCAAATAGAAATATACACAGTGATTCCAACCTTCCACATCCAATATTTATTCCTTAAACTCAAAAAGAATAGGCCCAGTATTAACCACCATCATTCGACTTTTCAACACTGTTTGAAACAATCCACTGGAATTTAAACTCATAATCGGGCCCCGATTCAAACATACACAGGCGTTTATCAACATAAGTCTTGATTGGAAATATCATTCAACCAATAACATGCTAATATGAGCCTGAGATTCTCATAAATTAAGCATGTACAGACTTCTTTTAAAAGAAATTCCCAACAAGAGACAGATCCAAATAGTTCCCGAGGAGAAACAAAACCAAGTCATTCCCAATAGATCAAACACACACATGTGTCTCTTTTACCCTTGACATGATTGAAACGAGACCAAGATCACGTTTAGGGTTTAAATCAACAAAGGAAGTAAGAACAATTAGCTTGACCACATGAGAAATTCCTCATGGACGTAGATAGCTCGTGCTCTTTTAAAAATTTATTTGAGAGAGGTAACAATAGATGGCTCAATCAAGGAATAGTCTTTGGGATGAAATCAACTTGTGCATTTTAAAAATCACCACATACACATAACCTTTAACCCCAAAACTTGACAGTGAGGGTTACTAGAACATAATAGTCAGCCACCTCCAATGGATAACGAGAGAAGCGAACTCTTAAAAACACTATGGAAAGAATTCCTGAGCACAACCCGTTGCAACCAAATATATATACAAGCTTCCATTTAAAGTTTTGGGTGATACCAAACCCGACTATGAAATGATTACAGCAACAACTATAATGAGGTAAACTCCATGATACAATACAGCTTGGGGCTCGGCCAAGACATGGAAATAAATACTCCCACTCTTTAACAATTTGCATTGCAACCCAGTGAAACGAAACGTATCAACCATAGATACGAAAAGGAGTGATAAAATTTAACACCAAGTTTGGTTGTAAAACCCATGCGCCAAAACTCAGAGCTTGTTAAACCATAATCATTTTTTTCCACAGAGAACACACCAAAAACCCCAAGATGACCAAACATGTTTTTAACCAATAAACCAATGCACATGCTACACACAACAAAGAATATCCATTCCTCTTCTTCAAAAATCTAACAGTCTAGAATATTCACAGAAGAAACCATAAGCACAACACTGATACACAATCAAAACTTAAGAAAAACATAGAACTCAAGCAATTCTGAACCAAAATTTATTCATAACACAGAGGAACCATCATGGATGGAAAATAAAGGAACCATACCTGGAAAATCTTTCTCGAGGGGAAGAGTTAGATTGTTTCCTTCTTTCACAACCAAAAATCGTGGGGCATCAACAACCACTAGAGAGAAAAAAAAATGCAAGTATGTCTAGGGTGACGGGCTCGAGGGTTGTTTGGGTGACGTGTATTAAATGCATGCCACTTCCTTCCCCATCCTAATTCAATTCGACGCAAAAGCCAGAAAATCCACCATAACATTAACCATTAAATCAAACAAATATTCCATTGCTATATCCATTACATAGTGCCCCACCCTAAGTCATGTCAAATATTTTAACAATAACCATATGCTATAATGTTATCACATATGACTCACACATAACCTTCAACCAAAGTGCATAAGTTTTGCAACAAGGTTCTATACACCCTTTTTTTATCAAAATTACATATAACCTTAGGGATTGAGTATAGTCCTTTTTTTTTTCCTTTTGTTTAAGCTCCCATATCATCCTTTTGTAAAAATCATATGTGAAATAATCAATTGATGTTTAATGCATCAACACAGATCTTGTAAAAATAATCCTTTTATCCATAGTACAACCATAATTTGCGAGTGACCATCAACCATCTATCCATGCAACAATTAACCAACCATGTTACATCATCATAACGATTAAAACCATGAATTGAATCATCCACTGTAGAATATTGTGTTGGCATCATTATAACAACAAACAAAAATATAAGTGCAACACATCCATCATAGCACCACTAGTCTACAAGGGGGTCCCACCTACTATTTTATTATTATTATTATTATAAATAAATAATAGAGCTTGGAAATCATTTGCGAGAAGTATTCATCGTTGCGATTTTAAACGTAAAAAAACTGGCGAATCCATAGGGAAATATTTTTCCAACAGATTAAGAAATCAGATTGTCTGGTTTCGCAGACTAGATGAACATTAGATCAAGGAAATAGACATCAAAATGATTATGCAATAGGGGGAAGTGAGCGACTTACGGAAAAAATGATTTGGGATTTTGGGAATAACTCATGGAAAGTGTTACGCATGAGGGGAATTATACTTGTATGCATAATCATTCGATTAATCACAGTGAAAGAATTTTTGGCTTCAAGGAGAAAAATTTTCTAGTGTGCTCTTTTGAATCTTAGAGCGGAGGGAAGAAAAGGGAAGTAGAAAAAGGGACAAAAACCAACTATCTTATCTAACAATATTTGAAGTAGATAGCAATTTCAATGATGTCTTTAAGGGGAAACATCACGACAACTGTGTAACATGATTGTTATTGATTAACAATACTTGTAGAATAGCATCGTTGTGGAAAAACTGATCCAAAATTTTTATTTATGACAAGAAAAGAAGTCAATAAAAGAGATAAAACAAAAAAATGAAACAACAGAAATAAATAACAACAAAGTAAAATCGAAACAATAAAACAAAACTATAATGCAAAAAAAAAAATCATACAACATTTAAACTTTCAAGTTGGTTCCACATAGTGTTTTAAGTGGGAACTTTTGGTGCTATAGGAAAACGATCACTCTTCCAATTCCTTTAGGATATAGGAGTTTGCGCCTAAGAAAAAAGCGATCTTAAAAGGACCCAACCATAAATTTTGGAACTTTGAATGCCTTCCTCTATCAGCATGAGTTGAGTCCCACACCAAGACTTTCTCATTAACCTTAAATTTGACAGCCTTCGCACTTTTATTGAAATATCTTATAACAATTTCTTGTCTTCTCTTTATGTTATCCAAGGAAAATGTCCCTTGTTCCTCTAAAGCCAAGAGTGCATTTATCCTTTGAGAGATATTGGAAGAATTTGATTCTTCAACTTGTAGCATCAACCTTAGAGAAGAAAGTTCCATCTCGGTAGAAAGAATGGCTTCTTGACCATAAACAAGTTGGAAGGGAGTGAAATCAGTGCTCACCTTGGTGGTGGTGCGATCTTCCCAAAGGGCGTAAGTGAGGAGAGTGTGCCATTGAAGAGGCCTATCTTCAATGAGCCTCTTGATAATTCTAACTATATTTTTGTTAGTAGACTCGACTTGCCCATTTCCTTGGGGATAATAAGATGATGAGGTAAAATGTTTAACCCCTAGTGCTGCAAACCCCCCTTCTCCCCTCGGGGATGCGCGACCTCCCAGCCTAGGATCAGTCAAATCAAGGAGTCAGATCGAATCTTTAGGCCTTTATTAGACCCCAATCAATCTACATAGGTTCCCTTTTCTTCAAAGTCCAGGTCCTGTCAAACCCACAGGCTCTTTCCTGGCCTATTTGAAGAATTTAAATAACTGACACTAGCTCCCCTTGCTAGGTCCTTTCCTTCATATGACCTCATGTAAACAAGTGATTGTGGAGAAGCCAAAAGTGGTTTGAGACCACACATATTTTCTCCCTGCAATTCACTATCAATCACCACATGTCCCTTTGGAAATACCGTGGTTTCAATTACAACCCACTCTGAGAATTTTAAAGTTCGATTACTTTTTGTCCCCGCAATTAAGCCTGACCATTGATCTTCAATCTCAGGCGATTCCTCTTGATCAATGGCTAAAATCTGTCCTCTATTTTCCTTGGTCAATGGTCAGTCAACAAATCTTTTCCCCCTTTCGCATGCACTCCCAGATCTCACGATATATTGACGCGTGCCCTCCTCTCAAATCGACGTCTACGATTTATTTCGCCCTTTGGGCTTCGGGAGTTTCAACTCTCAACTCTCGCCTCCTAACAAAGGACTATATTTCGAAGTGGAATATATACTAACACTTGTCCCTAGCAAATGGACGGGTCGGATGAAATCCATCTCTCTGACCTTCGAGAGTTCTTGTTCAACACCCTCCTTCATCTTCCGGAGTGGATTTCTTCGAAATGGAATATCTTCTACCACGTGTCCTCCTCAAATTGATGTCTCTAGCTTGTTTCAGGACCTCGACACTTCCAACCAATGCAAAATAAACGACCTTCGACCCCCTTCTCAATCAACGATTGAGATTCACTTCGGGCCTTCTGTGCTTTCACCCTCTGCTATTCTCCGGAGTATTCCGTACTCAGAGTTCTAGATTTGGTGCCAAGAGTCCACCTCAGGTCAATGACTCTTGTCCACTTCAGGACTTCGGCCTTCGGAAATATCAACTCTCAACTTCTCCACGCTTCCTTTTTCCCACAACGTTTTACCCAGAGTTCATGATCTATTGACACGTGCCTCCCACATATCGACAACCCCTAGCTACTTCGGTTATTCGGGCTCTAGGAGTTTCAACACTCCACCTTCTATTTCTCCTAGATCTCATGATCTATCAACACGTGTCCTTTTGGATCTAATGGTCCAGATTGACTTTGACTCTTCGAGATTCAGAAGTTTCAAACTCTTACGCACTCATTCCTCCTGGAATGATTTCACCCGAAGACTCAGATCTGTTGACACGTACCCCCTTGGCGACCAACGGTTGGGATCTGTTTTGGCTCTTCGGTGATTTCACTCTCTCCTTTTCTACAAACTTATGAATTCGTCTTTCTCTAGAGTTATGGTTCTTACACCACCTGTCAACCTTGATGATGGACGGTCCCTGTTCACTTCGAGACTTCAGTAAGTCCACTCTCCTGTGCACACAAAGGGTTAAGTCCTGTGCACTTTACATGGATCGAATGACTATCGATCCTCTACACTTAGATCCTATGACTAGGATTTGTTTCTTCTCCTTGTGCATTCCTTCTTCTTCCTGCAGGCGATTTGATGGTTGTTGTCTCTCCTCCTCTTGAGCTTTTACTTTCTCCTGAAATTGGGAAATTTCTAAGTGATTTCACTCTCTCCTTTTCTACAAACTTATGAATTCGTCTTTCTCTAGAGTTATGGTTCTTACACCACCTGTCAACCTTGATGATGGACGGTCCCTGTTCACTTCGAGACTTCAGTAAGTCCACTCTCCTGTGCACACAAAGGGTTAAGTCCTGTGCACTTTACATGGATCGAATGACTATCGATCCTCTACACTTAGATCCTATGACTAGGATTTGTTTCTTCTCCTTGTGCATTCCTTCTTCTTCCTGCAGGCGATTTGATGGTTGTTGTCTCTCCTCCTCTTGAGCTTTTACTTTCTCCTGAAATTGGGAAATTTCTAAGTGTTCAAAGGTTTCAACCCTTGAACCTTCTCCTATGAGCTTGACTACTTTGAGTCTCGACTTATGTTTTTCCTCCTGAGCTTTGGCAATGAAATTTAACCTCGTCCCTGATGCACACTTGCACTTTGTGTGCAAATTTTCACTATGCCTCCTAAGATTTCAAACTTGTTCAGATTTCCAAGGGACTCGACCCTTCTTCTTCCTTTGAATATTTTTGGTGCCCTCCTGGCACGCTCTACGCTCTTCCCCTTGATATTTTTTAACTTTAAACAAGTTCACACCTCAACGCTCTCCTTGTGCTCGATGAAGTCTTTCCAATGGTTTCTTGCAACACTTGTCTAAGTGTTGGCCTGGTGCACTCTTTTCACATGTCTTCCTCCAGAGTATTCAACAATTCTGCAAGTACCTTCCTCTGATACTGTTCTCTTTGAACTCGAGAGAGAGTTCTCCTTATTCACACTTGCACCTGCTCAATTCCCACCTAGTAGAGCTCTACAAAGTTCTCAGTGAATCTATCTCTATGTGCTTCCTCTACATAGTTTATCCTCTAAGGTATTCAACAACCTTGAGGTTTCCCTTGAGTTGTCATCTCTCCGGTGTGCCCTCCTAGAACATTCTTTTCTAACTCCATAGAGGTCAGATGTGCACTCCTTGCACTGGCTGCAGAACCTCCAATGTTTTGTTGTGCACTCCTTGCACATCCTAAATAATTCAAAAAAATATAACAACCTCAACAAAGAAAAATAATTATATCTTCCTACTGCAAATGAAAACTATCATGCATCTACAACATACATAAACACACACAGATAACATTCATCAGATACACATAAACACACATAAATAACATTCATCAGATACACATAAACACACAGAAAGTTCATATGTAGGAAAAACTTATTTCTTTTTATTAAGATGAATGTCTGATTACAATAAGTGCAGGTTGGACTATAACAGAGTCTCAACTCTCTCAATCTCCCTCTCCCTCAAAGAACTATTCTATCTCTTATTTCCTCCTCTGGGGATTTCTAACTAACTTGCAGCTACTTCCTATTCGGTAACAATACTCCTCCAGCAACCTCATTTGGGCATACAATGCATCTACATATATAAGAGGGTTCCTAGGGTTCCCAGGGTTCCCCCCTACTATTTATCTTCTTGAAAGAAACTAACTACCCCTTAAGCACAATTACATTAATCTCTAGCAGTGAAACTCCCAGATCACTCGTGATCATTTTCTCCCAAGCATTTTGATCTTCTTCAGTTTTCAATCAGTTCAAGAAATATTTGTAGGAAACACCGGTGTTTCATATTCCAAAATGATTCAAAGGTGTGCTAAGGCGCTGAGTTGTCTCTCCACGTGTGCTTGCTGACGATGCTCCTACATCATACTCCATGACTAGGAAAATAATTAGCTCCTACTCAGAGCTCCCTCTCCTATGCTATTGAGATCCTCCAGGGTCCCATACCTTCTCTTGGAGTTGTCCATCTACTCCTTTTTCTTGCTGCCTCTTCTGCCCTGCTACTTCTGCAGGTTTTCTTTTGTCCCATACTTCTCTGATGACTAATTCTTGTGTTACTTCTAGCATCAATCTCTGTATCTCCTCTATTTCTTTGTCTTGTTGGTCCACTGGTTGGATTTCCTCCTTCATTATGCTCTGTTGCATCTTCTCTCCATCAATTTCTAACTTAAATTGTTGGATAAGATTCCTTTGCATCTTTACCCTTCTCTCCATGGCCTCCATCTCTTCACACAGATCAATAAGATCCATGCTATCTGTTGCTTCCTCCTCTGTTGTAGGTTCACATTCTTCTTGCTTAGCTTCCTGCCTGAAATTTTTGAGCCATCTATCTAAATGCTCATCTCCTTCTGTTGTAGATCCAAATTCTACAGTTGCCTTGTGTTCATCTCCTTGGATGAAATTTTTGAGTAGTTCCATTGAATGCTCTTCTTTCTCCATCTCTTGGGCACATTGAAATGTGTGCTCCTTTTTCGTTTTACCAATCTGATCAATTTGAACCTTCATGTTATCTTCATCTCCATTGGAACTAGCTTGCCACTCTGTTGCAAACTCCAGTTCTGTAGTCTCACCACTGAGTTGCTGTTCAGCTTCCTCCTCTGACAGATTGACTTCTATCATCTCCTCCTGTGTTTGCTCAACTCCAACTTCCTCCAGTTTCTCCCCAAGATGGTATGATCCTCCACCTATTTCCAACTTATTCTATTGGATCTGCATGCTTTTTACTATCACCCTTCTCTCCAGGGCTTCTAGTTCTTCACACATATCAACAAAGTTTATCATGTTGTTTTCTTCCTCTTCCACTGCAGACTCCAGTGTTGTAGTCATCTCCTTTTCAGCTTCCTGGCTGAAAATTTTGAGCGATTCTGCTGAATGCTCTTCTCTTTCTGTTAGGGAAAACATTAGTGTCTACTCCTTCTCCTCCTCTTTGACAGTTTCTACTTGTTGTCTTTCCTCTGTTGCACTTTCATCATAGACACAATTATCTTTAAAATTATTTGCCCCCATGGCCTCTTTCTTGGATTCTTGTTGCACCACCTCCTCATGTGAAACACTTATACTAGCCTATGTTGGACTATTTGGAAGGAATATTTGAATTCCCCCAATGATCACAATGCATTTCTGATCCTCCTCCACTAGCTCTCCTTGTTGATATGAATTCTCAGTTGATTTCATGAGACTTTCAAATAATCTCCTCTCTTCTCCCTTTCCCACCTGGAAATCTAGGATTTCTCTTCTTCCTTCCTAGAAGTCTATGAGATCAACTGATCTAATCTCATTTCCCCCTTGAAAATATGAAATTTCACTACTTCCCTCCTGACAGTCTATGATATCCTCAATTGATCTCATCTCACTGCCAACCTGGCAATTTGAAAATTCATCTCTGCCCTCCTGGAAATTTATGATACCTTTAACTCATCTCACCTCCTCCTCATCATTGAGGTCCCTCCCAATATCTAGTTCACAGATGTGAATCACTTTCTCCTCTATGTTACTAAGGTTTTCAACTTCCCTCAACCACCTCCTCAAATCTTGTCGTTTCCTTCTAGCTAACAAATTCTAGACATGCCACTTCACTTTCCTCTTCAAAGTCCATTCATATGTCCAGTGTACCTTTGTCTCCTGCTGCATTGTCAATATCAGTTGTTCCATTCTTTCTCTTATCTTAGTGAGCTCCTTGTCAATTTATGTTTTACTTGTATGCTTGTGGTCTACTCCTCGACCACACTTATGGCCTTGATTAGCCATATTTTATGTCTTCATCCCTCCTAGTTGTCTACCATTTGCATCATACCTTGCAACAATCTTTATAGAGAATCATTACTCTGTCTCCCTTCACCTGTAGTCTACAAGCGAACTTTAGCTTCAACTTCTGATACCATTTGATGTTATCAGACTATCTCTATTCACCTTCTCACCTTTGCATACAATCTACAGATAAAATTCAGATCTTGATACTACTTGATGTAGTCAGACTATCTTTTATTTCCTTCTCTTTCTGTCTGCAAGAAACTTTAAGATTCAATATCACCTAATGATATCAAACTAACTCTGTCTCCTTTGTCTATTATCTGCAAACAAAATCACCTCCGATACCACTTGATGCAGACCCCCCTTCTCCCCTTGGGGCTGCACGACCTCTGGGTCTAGGATTGTTCAAATAAAGGATTCAGATTGACTCTTCGTGCCTTTATTAGACCCCAATCAATCTACACAGGTCCCCTTTCCTTCAAAATGTAGGTCTTGTCAAACCCACAGGCTCTTTCTTGGACTCTTCGAAGAATTTAAATAATAGACACTAGCTCCCCTCGCTAGGTCCTTTCCTTCATATGAACTTGGGCTATGACCTCACGTAAACACATGATTGCAGAGTGGCCAAAAGTGGTTTGAGACCACACCGCGTTTCTCCCTGCAATTCACTATCAATCGCCATGTGTCCCTTTGGCAATACTGTGGTTTCAATTGTGGCCCGCTCTAAGAATTTAAAGTTTGAGTAATTTCTAGCCCCACAATTAAGAATGACCGTTAATATTCAATCTCGGGCGATGCCTCTTGATCAACAGTTACAATCTGTCCTCTATCTGCCTTGGTCAATGGTTAGACTACGACCTTTTTCCCCCTTCCACAGGCACTCCCTGATCTCACAATCTATCGACACATGCCCTCCTCTCAAATCAACGGCTATGATTTTTTTCTCCCTTCGTGCTTTGGGAGTTTCAACTCTCAAATCTCACTTCCTCTGAAAGGACTATCTTCCGAAGTGGAAGATCTGTTAATACCTGTCCCTAGCAAATGAAGGGCTCATATGAACTTTGGCTCTCCGGCCTTCGGGAGTTCTTGTTCAACACCCTCCTTTTTCTTCCAGAGTGGCTTTCTCCGAAATGGTAGATCTTCTACCATGTTTCCTCCTTAAATCAATGACTCTAGCCCACCATGTTTCAGAGTTATGGATCTTACACCACCTGTCAACCTTGACAATGGATAGTCCCTGTTCTCTTTGGGACTTCAACAAGTCCACTCTCCTGTGAAAACAAAGGGTTAATACCCGTGCACTTTACCTAGATCAGAAGGATGTTGATCCTCTGCACTCAGATCCTATGAATGGGAACTATTTCTTCTCCTTGTGTGTTCCTTCTTCATCCTAGATCCTGATCTGATGGTCTATATCTCTTCCTGTAGCCAATATAATGGTTGATTTCTCTCCTCCTCTTGATCTTGCACTTTCTCCTGAAATTGGGAAATTTCTAAGTGTTCAAAGGTTTCAACCCTTGAACCTTCTCCTACGAGCTCAACTACTTTGATTCTCGAATTATGCTTTTCCTCTTGATCTTTGGAAATGATATTTAACCTCGACCCTAATGCACACTTGCACTCTACGTGCAACTTTGCACTACGCCTCCTAAGCTTTCAAAATTTTTCAGATTTCCAAGGGACTCAACCCTTCTACTTCCTTCAAAGATTTCTGGTGCCCTCCTGGAATGCTCTGTTCTCTTCCTCTTGATATTTTTGAACTTGAAACAATTTCACACCTCGACGCTCTCCTTGCGCTCAACGAAGTCTTTCCAATGGTTTCTTGCAACACTTGTCTAAGTGTTGTCCTGGTGCACTCTTTGCACATGTATTCCTCTAGAGTATTCAAAAAATCTGTGAGTACCTTCCTCTGATACTCTTCTCTTTGAAATCGACATAGATTTCTCCTTGTGCACACTTGCACTTTCTCAATGCCCACCTGGCAGAGCTCTACAAAGTTCTTAGTGACTCTGTCTCTTTGTGCTTCATTTGCACAGTTTCTCCTCTAAGGTATTAAACAACCTTGAGGTTTCCCTTGAGTTGTCATCGCTCTGGTGTGCCCTCCTGGCACGTTCTTTTCTGACTCCGCAGAGTTTAGATGTGCACTCCTTGTGCTGGCTACAGAACCTCCAATGTTCTTTTGTGCACTCCTTGCACAACCTAAATAACTCAGAAAAATATAACAACCTCAATGAAGACAGAGAAGTCTATCTTCCTACTGCATATGGAAACTATTATGCATCTACAACATACATAAACACACACAAATAACATTCATCAGATACACATAAACACACAAAAAGTTCATATGCAGGAAAAACTGCTTTCTTTCTATTAAGATGAATGTTTAATTACAATATGTGTAGGCCGGACTGTAACAGAGTCTCAGCTCTCTCAAGCTCCCTCAAAGAAATATTCTATCTCCTATTTCCTCCTCTAAGGATATCTAACTAAATTGCAGCTACTTCCTATTCGGTAACAATACTCCTCCATCAACCTCATTTGGGCATACAATGCATCTACATATACAAGAGGGTTCCTAGGGTTCTCCCCAACTATCTATCTTCTCGAAAGAAACTAAATACCCCTTAAGAACCATTACATTAAAGTCTAGGAGTGAAATTCCCAGATCACTCACGATCATTTTCTCTCAAGTGTTTCGATCTTCTTCAGTTTTCAATAAATTCAAGAAAGATTTGTAGGAAATGCCAATGTTTCATATTCCAAAATGATTCAAATGCGTGCTAGGGCATTGAGTTGTCTCTCCACGTGTGCTTGCTGACGATGCTCCTGAATCAACCAGTTTAGCTATAAACTGAGTCATCTTAGCAGAAACAAAAGCGAGACCATTTCTATAATAATTTCCAAAGGAAGGCCAAATATGGAGAAAATATTACTTTCAAGGAAAGAAATCACCTGCTCATCCTGCGAATGCTTAAGTGGGACAACTTCAGTCCATTTCGTAAAATAGTATGTGAATGTCAAGATAAAAACTTGCCCTACTGAAGATGGAGGATTAATAGGATAAATAAAGTCCAGACCCCACATTGAAAAAGGAAAGTCAGGGAGGACAGGTTGTAAATGCATGGTAGAAAGATGTTCTTTCCCAATGAACTTCTGGCACTTGTCACAAGATCTTGAAAAATTATAAGAATCATGAAAAATTGAAGGCCAATAGTACCCTTTCCTGATAATTTTAAAAGAAGTTTTTTTAGTAGAAAACTGGCCTCTTACATGAATAACATCATTAGAAGATCCATGGGTCTCTTGTAACAATTTTTGTTCTTCCTCATTACTCACACAGCAAAGAAACATATCATCGACAGATCTCCTAAACAAGAAGTCTCCTAAAATGACATATATGGAAGATTCAAGACATGGCCTTCTCCTTTGATGAGTATATAAATTATCTAGACATCTTTGGTTCTACAAGTAATACATCATATCTTTATACCAGGGATGTTCAACTACATGAAGGATTTGACTGCCAATATAAAAAAGAGTTGACAGAGAGCTATCTTGTTCATTAATTTCTTCACTTTCTTCTGCATGCTGAGCTAAGTGAAGGGCTAAGTCACATCCCTTAATGGTTTTCGAAGTCATGATAGTTAAATCATGATCCTATATCTTGGCAAGAGAATGCGCAAGATTCCCTGAAAGAAAAGTCTATGAGAGTAAAAAATTGACAGCAGGTAAAGGGACTTTTACCAACGTATGCTTACCTAAGATAAAGTGGCAAAAATTTTCAACAACTTTAACAAGAGAGAAAGCATGTTTTTCAATATAAGAATATTTGAATTCATCATCTGACAAGCTTTGACTCATGTAAGCTACTAGTTTTTCATTAACTTGGTCATCACATTGTATGAGGATAGCAGAGACTACTTCCTCTATGGCATTAGTATATATAATAAATTCTTTCTCAAAACCTGACTTCGCCAAAACTGATGTCGAACTAATTTCCTTGTTCATCCTTATGAAACAATTTTCGACGTCATAAGTCCAAGAAAATGAGTGATATTTCTTAAGAAGATTGTGAATTGGTTTGACCATTACAACAAAATCAGAAAAAAACCTACAGACAAAGTTGATAATACCCATAAAGTCTTGAAACTCCTTTTTGTAAGTAGGGGCAGAAACATTTAAGATAGAAACAATCATTTTAGGATCTATGCTTATTCCTGAATCATAGACAATGTGCCCAAGGAACTTGCCCTTCGTATCGCCGAAGATAGACTTAGAAGGATTTAAATAAATTCCAAATTTCCTACATCGCATGAGGATGACCAAAATAATCTGATTGGATTTTTGAATATACAGTTAATTCATAAAGATAGATCTGAATAAATTTGTTGATCAGATCATCAAAATCTATCTATATAGCTCTTTGGAAAGTGGCACATGCATTAGATAATCCAAAAGGAATGCATTCATAAGAAAATGTGCCCCAATGTGTAATAAAAGAGGTTTTATATTTATCTGTCATTTTTACCTTGATTTGATTATAACCAGAAAAACTGTCAAGTAAGGACATCATATGTGACCCCGCAACTTGCTGCAAAATCATTTCCATATTAGGGAGAGGAAAATGGTATTTCGCGCTAGATTTGTTCAATGTGTGGAAATCAACGCATAGTCTGATTTGACCAGTTGTTTTTTGAATGGGAACCAAATTGGAAACCCACTCAGAATACTTAACAGGGAAAATTATCCCATCCTTCAAGTGTTTTTCCAACTCCTTCTGAATAGTTGCTTCAAGTGCGGGGTTAATGAGTCTTTGTTTTTTCCTAACTAGTTTTACGCCCTCCTTGATAGGGATGGCATGATGTATAAGAGCAGGATCAAAACCATGGAGATCCTCATAAGACCAAGAAAAAACATCTTGAAATTCACGAAGTAACTCAATGAACTTCAATTTTTCTTCATCAGTACATTGGGAACCTATCTTAACATTCTTTGGACAATCGAGTGTCCCAATGTTCAAGGAAATGGTTTCACCCTTTCCTTTTCGACTCCTATTCTTTATGTTTTTTTTTTTGCCTACATCACTCAATGAAAATGAAATTTCTATAGGAGTCAAGACCTTTGGAATATTGTTGTCTTCCATGGATATAATCTCTTTGGGCTTGTACAGTTCATTTTGTATGAAATCACATATGCTCTCATCACTAGGAAATACATGCCATGAATCTACATTATCAGGGATATGAGGACGATACAAAGATTGAAAAGTGAAATCAAGTCTTTGTGGCAGAATTTGCCGAGTAGGAGAGGCTGTAAAAACATCTAACCAATCAACCATTGAATTCAGTTCCCTTTTAACATGAGTGATGTTAAATGATAGAAATTTCAAGAAAATCACCCAAACTATTTGGGTGTAGCATTTCATTAACTTGTTGCTAGGAGAATATATTTTATGTACAAGGTTTACAACAAGTTTAGAGTCCCCAAAAACTGTAAAAAATGGGATATAACTTGGTGAAATGTAAGTTGAAAGACTTGATAGTCTCATCGTCCTTGTAGACAATGTTATTATATTCCCGCAATTGTTCAGTTGGTCTCTTACACTACCAATAAGTATATTTCAACCAATAAACTAATTCCTCCCAAGTGGAAAGAATCTTGGGATGAATTTCAAATAAATATGTTGTTGCTTTCCCTTCAAGGGAATTAACAAATAAGCACATACAAGTGCCATTGTCATTGGATCCTATGTTGTGAAGGGAATTAGAAAATGCCACCAAGTGTTCATTCATAGTGACCGTGTTATTTCCTGAAAACCTAGGGAGATACTCTTTGAATTTTGGAAGTGGACGAGTAGCAGGTGCTAGCTTCAAAGGAGAGGATACATGACACAGAGTAGTAGTAGCATATTCTTCGAATTGAAAGAGTCCATACTTCTTATGAACTTAGTGGGGTTGGTAGTAGATTGGACAGGGAATTGATGGCTATACAATCTACCAATCACTAACGAGGATGAAGGTTGAGATGAAGAAGCACCTCCAGTGCCACCAAAGCCACCCACAGATGCCATCTTGTGAATTAAGGGTAAAGGGGAGAAAGACGAACTCGCTGAATCAGACAAAGTTCTCCTTAGTGTACCTTGCTGGGTTGACAAAAAAATGTTTCTTCTTCCTATTTCAGCAATAGGATTGATCTCAAGTGATAAAACTCTTCTTCTCCTAGAGATGCGAGTATTTAAGGACATGAAAAGAAGATCAATGATTTAGGAAAAAGAAATCTATGGCTGATTCCTAGGTTGTCTTTGCTTAGCTTCCCAGCATTCTCGGACACTTATGTCTTGTTCAATCATTGCCCATGAGATTTCAAGCTTAGCCCAGGTATTAGTAGTTTCTAAGATGGTATTAAATAAGGTTAAAGAAATGTTGGTCTAGTCTTTAAGACCGGGCTCAATATTGGGATGCCTTGTAACATGTATTGTCATGAATGAAAGAAAACAATCAAAGAATCGAATATAAAAAATTTCAATGATGATCATGCATACAATCAAGCAGAGAGATACGAAAGATCTCCCCAATATGGTCACCAAATAAATGTTGAGAAAAGATATGAATTATCTTACTCAATCATTTTCGAATCTTTCTCGGCTAAGACAAGATAGTCAGGAATATCACCCTAAGTTTCATAGCCTCAAAAATATTTTCCCAATCCACAATTATTAATTACAAGGGTTTAGGTTGATTTTTTTATGAAAAGAATGTTGCAAAATAACATAATTTTTTTATATAATTTTATGAAAATATACAGATTACAAAAAGAGAATGTGGAGATCAAAAAGAAAAAGTAATCAAGTCACAGATACACACAAATGAGATAGAATAGCAATCTTCTTTATTTCATTCCAAGAAATCAAATTATCTTTCTCTTTACAAATCCCCTGTGAGGGCATGGACCAAAGTCTAATTTAGAGATCCCTGATGAAAACCATATAAAAGGACTCTGACAAGAAGTAAAAACTGAACTTTATAATCTAGATCAGCTTAACACAGACTGATGTCGATTTGGCTCTGCACAATATCCTTTATTAGCTATGAAATATAATCCATAAACATACAAGTATACATAGACTATCAAAGATAGATAAATACCTCTAAAACAAGCACCTGAATGATATGGTTCAGCTTTGAACCTTGTTGTCTACAATAGGACCTTGCTATCAAAAAGAGAATTAAGCTTTGAATAACTCAAGAATGAATGAAAATTGTACTATCTCATGTAAACAAAAGAGAAAACCTAAGTATTTCTTTCTCCCTCTATTCTCCACTTGTTCTTCCTTCTCATTTGGCTTTTATGCATCCCCAATAAGTTGAAGTAGTTCAACTACTTTCTTTAGTTAACTTAGTTAAACTTAACTAATTTTAGTTTAGGAGAAATAATAATAATAATAATAATAATAGTTAAGGGTCTTTATTTAATAATAACTAAGTAGGTGGGACCCCTTGTGACTCCCTTATTTTATTCTTTACAAAAATAAAACAAAATTAGTGTTTGCGCAAGGGCAGACCCGGGGTTCAAGGCTACAACAATGCACCAACAAAACCCTAACTATCGGCCCTTTCGGCAACACCTATGAAGCAGATGAAGTCTCACCCAAGGTAGAGGCAGGGGTGGTTACATGACTCCAGTGTCTGCAACCTTAGATGGGACACAAATCTATGATTATAATACTTAATAGGGAATTTAGTGCTGTCAGTTCATCAATATTTAACCAATATCTACTTTGCAGATAAAACAGAGCATCACAACATTTACCCTGATCTAATGTATTTAAGCACTTAGCATAAATAAATGGATCAGATCTAGAAGATTCAAGCACTAAGCACATTCACCTATGTCAGATCTAGCATCTAGATTCATCTTAAGCACAAAGCATAAACAGATCTATCTGTATATCTATATCAAGTACTTAGAAGATAACACATAAATACACCAACACATCATAGAAAATAGAGAAAAACAACATATACGTGATTCACCCCCACCCTGGGGCTACATCCACCAACTCTTATGCTTTATTAGCTTCTTCAACACTTTACAAGCACAGAGCCTCAAAACCCTACTCTGCATAGGAAAGAAGATCTGTGCAGCTCGCTAGATCCTCCTTCCTTGCGTTACAACACAAAGCCCTTCACAATCTGTTAAAACCACTTGCACTTAGCTTTGCAAGTCTCTCACAGTATGCAAAAAGCATTTACAAGCCACACTTGCAGTTAGGACAACATCACATAGATGCCTCTTTTCTCCTATTTTCTTACATCGCCTAGACATCTATTTATATATTACAAAATAGGCCTAAGCATGGGTAAACCCATAGGCCAGCATTACCATACCCGTTACTTATTCCCAAATCCCAAAAAGGACCCAAATAGGGGCCGATATCTCACGATATCTGCTTCATCTTGTGCTCCACCTTCAACAGGCTATCGAAGTCCAAAATGGTCAATCTTGACCAAGGATCTCTCAAAACTTGGTCGAGGGCCAACAACACCCCAACACTCACCTGTGACTCGTCTCGAGTCACTCTGATGTAGGAAGTTCTACTTCGAAAGCCTCGATCTTGGATTGAGCTACTTCGACTTGTTGTTGTGCTATGACCTCATGTTCATCAAACTCTTGGATGACTGCATCGTTCACGGGTCCTTCTAGGCATTGTTCAACTGCATTAACAACCTGCTCTAGTTCTGCTCCTCGACCTTCAACTTCTTTGAACAATTGGTAGGCCTTATCTTGTATGGGTTGGAGTCTCTAAGTTACTTCCATAACTCTACTTTGAATAGCGTGAATCTACTGCTGAGCGGTGCGTTTCTCTTGAGATCTCTTCATTCTTTCCACAGCTGACATGAGCTTCAACTGTGCCTATATCGTTTCGACTTGATACTTCACCTCTTGGAGATGCGACTCCAGTGCTCTTAATTATGGACTCTCAGTGAGTTGCTCATATGTCAGGGCACTACGATCACTCATCTTCTTGTATTCCATAGCAAGGGCCTTTATTCTCTCAACTACACTCCTGGTAGTTGCTTCTCTTTGGACCTTCAGATCCTGTGGGGTCTCAGGCACTATGTGTAGTTCTAAGCCTACGATGCATTGTTGTAGTTGTTGGATCACTTCTTCAGGCTGCTCTACTTGCTGTGTAACTCAATCTTCTTCCTTTATTTCTATGAGTGTCACATAGCGAAGTGCTATGTTGAATGCTTCCTTTACTTTGAGTTACTTGGCAAGCAACTGTTCTTTTCCTTGTTGTATCTGTGCTTTTTCTTTGCCGAACTTTTCTTGGAGGGAAATATTTTCCTATTTTGCAGGTCAATGCTATTCTACAAGTACTCCTTGTACTTGCATCAAATCCTAGGTGGCTTGTTCTATTTCCTCTTATGCTCATCGAAGGCGAGCTTCGATTGTATCAACTAATCGATGGAGTTGGGTTGGCTCGTCTCCCAGCTCTGGTCTTCCAAATGGAAAAGGTGCAGTGGAGACTGCGTGGCTGGACTGTAGTGCCTGTTATACCCCTCGGAGTTTGATTTAAATCCTATCATACATTACTTCCTGCTTGGCCTCTTGTTTTTCTGCTATTTCCAGTGAAGCATCGTTCAGTGCTGCTATGAGGAAGTTGAATCATCAGAGGTGAGGAAAGTCTTCATCTTGGTCATGGAGGCTTTCAATTTATTTCGGGAAGAAGGTTTCGGAGGTGAGCCCTTCCTCTTATTCAAGGGATCAACCTCATCTCCTTTCTTCTATTCGACTTCTTTGTCATCTAACTCTTCGCCATCACCTCCTTGCTCTGGTCATATGGAAGCAGTCTTCACGGATGCACTGTCTAATCCTTGGACCTCTTCAGTCTTCTTTTTCCTGCTAGGTCCCGGTGTATACTATGTTGTTTTTGGGTTGTCTATGTTGGATATCTCTGCAGGGTCTGCTGGAATAAGGAGGTCTGCTGACCAGTCCTTAGTGATCTCCTCCAGGTCCTCCTCCGTCATCTTGTAGTAGGACTGAAGCTGTTTCTTATGTTTGTCGGTGTGCACTGTAATATAAATGAAATGTTGATCTGTGTTGAACTTCATCAAAGGATTGAACCAGTGTAGAGTGTTTGGATTCATGCGAGGCTCAGATTATATGGCTATCTTCAACTGATTGTAGTAGGTATGAAAAACAACATTTGACTGCCACTATTTATTCATATCGCTTGAATACCACAGTGTACTGAACTTCACGGCCAGCAGTTCAAATGGATCGATGTCGGGGAAGGTCGCACCTTTCGGCATCTCTCATTTGACAAATGCGATAAGGATCAAAAGACAACTAAAATGGAATTTGTAACCTTGATCTTTCACTTCTCTACAATCAAGTTCCAACTAGTTTACTAGGTACTTCGCCCAGTTCATCTCGAGGCCTTCCGCACACTTCCCTGCGAGGTCGACTATAAATTCGGTGACTTGGGTAGGTTGGTTCTTTCTTACTAACTTCCCTGAAATCAGTTGACAGGTGAGACGTATTGCGCCACTCTGGATAGAAGCTACCTTGTATCCTCGCATCCCCTTCTCAACATCATCATAGGTGTCCTTGATCCTCTGTGCTAGAGCGCAATCCATGGCTTTCCTGGGTAAAACTCTTGTGGATCAGTTCCTTGCATACTCAACCCTGTGATCTGATTTATTAGCGTCAGATCAACTATGATACGGTGTTTTAGCCACAAATAGCCGCCATGGTAATAAGAAACCAACAGCCTGACACAGGCATTGACTTCCTGGTGTCTACCAAAGTGTGGAATATTCATGACATGGAGCAAGGTGGACTGCGCGAGGTTCATCATCCATGACTAGGGGATTATCTTAGAGTTATTCCCCTTCGTTTTGGTCAGGTACTTATGTGGAGCAAGCATGTTATAGACTTTGCGATCGCCGAGGTTGAAGTTGTTGAACTTCGACACTGCAATCTTGTCCTGGTCTTTTCGAACTGCATGTATCCCCTTTGGGAGGTACATCATAATCAAGGTGTATTTGAAATATCTAGGCACGTTGTCTTGATTTACTGCATCGCTCAGAGGTGGAATATAGGTGGGTAATATGGTCAGGATCAATTTGGCATTCACTAAGTCATCCATGTGTTTCGTTTGCTTTTCATATGATGGTCGGGATGGTATGGCTCTGCGAGCAGTCGAAGGAGAGACTTGAATTCCTCTCATCGATGATGCTTGTACACCTATATACATTGACATGACTCTTTCATTCACGAGGTTGATCAAAACTTCTTCAACAACTTTCTCCGCATCCCTGAACTCGTCTGACATACATGCTCGGGGTTAGCGATATCGGGTTGAAGATTAACTTAGACACTGCAATGAAATAGACGACAATAGTGTGATGATCACTGTGCAAAATCCACTTAGTCTGTGGGCTCAAATTCTCGGCTAGTAAAAGTGTTCTCAGTGCATGGCGCGACGGGGTAAATAGGTAACTCAACAACGGGTCGCTTGCAACAGGTATGAAGCCTTCATTAACTTTGTTCTATCCGTTATGGTGTGGTTCCAACAATCTGATGGCAATCTGTCTAACCATAAATTCCTTTCTACCCATTCGGAGCGTTGATCGAATGATTATAATGTCGCCAACGCCTATATTGCTTCGCCATGGTGAAGTGTCATGTGTCGTTGTTCTGATATCCCGACAAACCTTCAATTTTGCAAATTTTCCTTCTGCGAGGTTCCCTCTGGAACCTTCTACAACTTTTCAATCTTAGCTCTCTTCTTACTTAGCTTTCTAGTCTTCCTTCCAGTGAGCTTCATCTCGATATTCCTTTTTCCATTCTGATTCTTATCTTCTTTTGACATAGTGACTTCGCGCTGTTGAGATTCTTTCCTAGGATTCAAGGGTAATACTTATTCTTTATCTGGAATAGGTATTTCAGTATTCTGTGGGTCCTCTAGTGTTCTTGTAACTTCAACATCTATGTCGTTGTTGTTAAATAGTTGCAATCTATTCTCTTGTTCTTCAATCAAGTGTGTGAAACTTCTAGTTATAAAATATTTTAACTTTTTCTTCTTTTGTTCTAAGACTTCTTGATCTCTTTCAATCCAAGGTCTTCCTAGTAACATGGTAAATGGAGCATTGTCCTCAATAAATTTAATGATCTCAAAATATTATTCTATCGAAGTTCTGTTGACATTCATAGGTATCTGAGCGAGCTTCCCACATAGGGTTATCAGTTTTCCTCTGAATAATCCTATTCCTCCCAATGAAGGAACCATAGCAGGCTTTCCTAAAATTTCCCAGGTTCTTTCTGTCATAACATTCACCTATGTTTCCTCATCCAGAACACAGTCAACGTCGAAGTCTCCTATTCTTGCTTCAATGCATTCTTTTTCTTTGAAGATCTATGATAATATGATATGTCTGTGGTCATTCAGGGTTTCTTTCATCTGTAGCAATACTTTTTCTGATTCTTTCTAGGGTTTTTCCATAATCTCAGTTTCTGGATCTACCTTAGGGTTTTCTTGTCTCATGTTCATTTCTTCAAGCTTAGCAATCATTCTAGGGAAATCCAATACTTCATGGTCAATAGATTTGCAACAAAGACAACTGGATCTTCTCCCAGGGCATTCCTTAGCAAGATGTCCCAGTTTTCTGCAACTGTAACAAAGGGTTAATCCTCTCTTTCTTTTAAATGATCCACAACCTTTCATGTATTTGAGCACAAGGATCATGGTAGCTAACCTGCAAACATTTATTTCTAGGATCCTGCATCCACTTGTTAGTCCAAATATTCTTTCTATGCATAGGTATAACATATCTTTCATTATTCTTATTAGATCTACTCATATCAAACCTTCTTTTATATACCGGTACCCTAGTTTTTGAGATAGGACATAATCTATCAAACATACCTAGGTCCATGCTTTAGAAACAAAATTTTCCATGTGTCTTACTTCTACAGAGCACAAAGATTTCAGATCTAGAACTTTTCACTATTCTTGCCTTTATCAGAGAACAAATATTGCAGATCTTACCTATTTTCTTCATATCTTACCTCTTTTCTTGGCACAGATCTTCACAAGTCAAGAAGAATGTTGTGCACTAGGGAAAAAGATCTACGCACATAAATTTATCAGTTTCAGGTCGAATATTTACACAAAGCTTCTTCTTCCTCAGTTCCCAGCAATCACAGTTTCAATCCCAACAACAGAACCATTTTTTGGAACAAGGGCATACCTAGGGTTCAACGCTACAACAACACACCAACAAAACCCTAACTACTGACTCTTTCAGCAACACCTGTAAAGCAGATGATGTCTCACCCGAGGTAGAGGCATGGGTGGTTGCAAGACTCTAGTGTCTGCAACCTTAGCTGGGACAAAGATATGTAATTGTAATACTTAATAGGGCACTTAGCACTATCAGTTCATCAATATTTAACCAATATATACTTCGCAGATAAAACAAAGCATCGCAGCATTTACCTTGATCTAATGTATTTAAGCACTTAACATAAATAAATGGATCATATATAGAAGATTCAAGCACTAAGCACATCCACCTATGTCAGATCTAGAATCCAGATTCATTGTAATCACAAAGCATAAACAGATCTATCTATCTATTTATATCAAGCACTTAGCAGATAACACATAAATACACCAACACATAGTAGAAAACATAGCAACACAACATATACATGGTTCACCCCCACCCTGGGGCTACGTCCACCAACTCTTATTCTTTATTAGCTTCTTCAGTAGGTTACAAGCACAGAGCCTCAAAACCCTACTCTGCATAGGAAAAAAGATCTGTGCAGCTCACTAGATCCTCCTTCCTTGCGTTACAACACAAATCCCTTTACAGTCTGTTACAACCACTTGCACTTAGCTTTGCAAGTCTCTCACAGTATGCACAAAGCATTTACAAGCCACACTTGCACTTAGCACAACATCACATAGATGCCTCTTTTCCCCTATTTTCTTACATCACCTAGATATCTATTTATATATTACAAAATAGGCCTAAGCATGGGTAAACCCATGGGCCGACATTCCCATACCCGTTACATATTCTCAAATCCCAAAAAGGACCCAAAAAGGGGTCGAGATCCCACAATCTCTACTTCGTCTTGCGCTCTGCCTTCGACAGGTTGTCGAAGTCCAAAATGGTCAATCTTGACCAAGGATCTCTCAAAACTTGGTCGAGGGCCAACAATTAGATAATCATTTAAAAATATGTCGCCTTGTATCTCCCATAAATATTTCCAAAATTTGAATATTAAATACCAGGAATAATTCAAATCATATCCGAAAATATGTAAATATCCACATTATCCAAAAAACAACTTGTTGTCCAAAACTTTCTGCAGACCACTATCTTCAACAACTTAATCATAACCACATAAATTAAAATCCATACTTGCCACTTTGAGAGGTAATATTTCTTCTATAACTGTTGTCCCTTATGGACTTCCCAGAAGTAGCCTTTGGTTGAGTCGAAACTTGAGTCTTAATCTCACTAATAACATGGGAACAATCGTCCTTTAGATGCATACACGAGGATAGTGATTTTGAAGAGTCATTTGAAGGAGAGGAAGGGGAGGCAACAACTTTACCTTTATCTTTCACATGGAGGACATCAGTTTTAAGTCGTTTTCTAGCATGAGAGGATTGAACAGGTGAATGCATAGGGAAAATTTGAACATTAGGATTTACAGGTGGTGGAGGGGGTAATGAAAAATTGGGCCAACCACGATGGTGAGAGACTATTGGATTGGCAATCTCCTTCCATCCATCATTTGCAAGAATTTCTGGTTGCAAGGACACATGAAGAGGCACATGAATACCAGGGATATTTGGAGGTTGGAAGGGAGGTCTCTCTGGTCGAGGTTGAACTATCCCTTGCCCAATCCAATTGAAGAACCCGTCTTGAAAAATATGGTTCAACTCCTGGGGGTCAACATCAAAATGAATTGAGAATCTAGGCCTTCTAGGCCCTCTGTTCCAGTTACCCCTTCCTTTAGTATTTCTTCCATGGCATCCCTTGCTAAAGAAACTCATTCGGTATGCTGCAATTCATTACTAACTAGCCCATAACAGACCATACATGACATTTTGTTTGCATGAAACAAAGTTTGGCTCAAAAATTGACATGAGACCCATGCAAATCAATCCATAATAAATTATTTAATAATTTTCAAGTGAGCAGGGGGTGGATAGGGTTCATGGGACATTTGAAAGGATTGAAATGCTCAAAAAAGTGGTAGCATGACAGGGGACAAATACACAAGTATTGCTCAACAATTCATTAAATAATTTAACTGTGCAATTAATACCAAAAATATCAACTGCCACATATTTCCATGTCATATATTTTGTCACTGTTATACAGAGTTTTTAATTTATTTTATAGAACAGGGCATGTAAAAATGAAATTGGGATTATGAGGGAGGTATAATGAGTGAAAAAATGATAGTATGAGAGGGACTAAAATATGGATAGTGTTCATAAAAATAAATCAAATGAAACAACAACCATAACTGTGTTCAAACTTGATAATCCAATAAGCATTCACTTTTAAAACCAAAACTATTTGACTGTCACTTATTTACAAAATGTTTGTTGAATTCAAACAAAACAATTCATATGCCCAGAATACTCAATTATAGCAGCCCTTGCATCTATAAAACTTATACACTAGTCATAATAGCATCATTGCCATTTTATAATAACATCATAACCCTTTGAGCCACATTCTTTCATATTTCAATGCTAAACCCTTTTTCCTTTTAAAACCAAATAGAAATATACACAGTGATTCTAGCCATCCACATCCAATATTTATTCCTTAAACTCAAATAAGAATAGGCCCAGTGTTAACCACCATCTGTCAACTTTTCAACAATGTTTGACACAATCCACTGGCATTTAAACTCATAATCGATCCTTGATTCAATCACACATAGGTGTTTATCAACATAAGTCTTGATTCGAAATAGAATTCAACCAATAACATGCAACTCTGAGTGTAAGATTCTCATAAATTAAGCATGTACAAACTTCTTTTAAAAGAAATTCCCAACAAGAGACATAGCCAAATAGTCCCCAAGGAGAAACAAAACCAGGTCATGCCCAATAGACCAAGCACACATAGGTGTCTCTTTTACCCTTGACAGGATTGAAACGAGACCAAGATCATGTTTAGGGTTTAACACAACAAAGGAAGTAACAACAATTAGCTAGACCACATGAGAAAGTCCTAATGGACGCAGACAACTTGTGCTCTTTTAAAAATTTATTTGAGAGAGGTAACAACATATGGCTCAATCAAAGAATAGTCTTTTGGACACAGACAACTCGTGCCTTTTAAAAATCACCATATAAACATAACCTTTAACCCAAAAAATTGACAGTGAGGATTACCAAAACATAACAGTCAGCCACCTCCAATGGATAACGAGAGAAGCGAACTCTTAAAAACACTGTGGAAATAATTCCTGAGCACAACCCGTGGCCAAGCAAACATATATACAATATTCCATTTAAAGTTATGGGCGATGTCAAACCTGACTATGCAATGGTTCCAGAAACAACTATAATGAGGGAAATTCCATGATACAATATGGCTCGGGGCACGTCCAAGACATGGAAAGAAATACTCGCACTCTTTAATAGTTCGCATTGCAACTCAATGAAACAAAACATATCAACCACATAGATGAAAATGAGTGATAAAATTTAACACCAAGTCTGGTTGTAAATCCCATGCACCAAAACTTAGAGATTGTTAAACCATAATCATTATTTTCCATAGAGAAACAGACCAAAAACCCCAAGCTGATCGAACATGTTTTTAACCAATAAACCAATGCACAGGCTACACACAACAAAGAATATCAATTCCTCTTCTTCAAAAATCTAACAGTCTAGAGTATTCACAAAAGAAACCATAAGCACATCACTGATACACAGTCGAAACTTAAGAAAAAAACATACCTCAAGAAATTATGAGCCAAAATTTATTCATAACACAGAGGAACCATCATGGATGGAAAATAAAGGAACCATACCTAGAAAATCTTGCTCGAGGGGAAGAGTTAGATTGTTTCCTTATTTCACAACAAAAAATCGCGGAGCATCAACAACCACCAAAGCGGAAAACCAAATGCAAGTATGGATAGGGTGACGGGATCGAGGGTCATTTGAGTGACATGCAGTAAATGTGCATCACTTCCTTCCCCAACCTCATTCAATTCGACATACAATCCAGCCAATCCACCATAACATTAACCATTAAATCAAACAATTATCTCATTGCTATATCCATTTCATAGTGCACCACCCTAAGTCATGTCAAATATTTTAACAATAACCATATGCTATAATGTTATCACATATTCCTCACACATAACCTTCAACCAAAGAACATAGGTTTAGCAACAAGGGTCTATACACCCTTCTTTTATCACAATTTCATATAACCTTAGGGATTGAGTATAGTCCTTTGTTTTTCATTTTGTTTAAGCTCCCATATCATCCTATTGTAAAACTCATATGTGAAATAATAAATTGATGTTTAATGAATAAACACAGAACCTATAAAAATAATCCTTTTATCCATAGTACAACCATAATTTGCGAGTGACCATCAACCATATATCCATGCAAAAATTAACCAACCATCTTATGTCTTCATAACGATTAAAACCATGACTTGAATCATAGATTGTAGAAGAATGTGTTGGCATCATTATAACAACAAACAAAAATATAAGTGAAACACATCCATCATAGCGCCACTAGTCTACAAGGGGGTCCCACCTACTAGTTTATTATTATTATTATAAATAAATAATACAGCTTGGCAATTATTTGCAAGCAGTATTCATCATCTTGATTTTAAACGTCAACAACCACCTTTTGTTTTCAAAAAAAATTCCCCTCTTCGATTATCTACAATGTTGTGTTCCACCTTATTTCCCAACACCCTTTTTGTTTACCCATAACATTGTATCAGTGCATTTTAATTATCATGTGTGAGATTTAGGTTCAAAGTGTTTTCCATTGCATTTCTTAGTACTTCATTTGATTATGACTAACATTAGGGAGAAGTAGTGTACTTTGTATTTACTTTTGAAGTGATGGCTCATGTGTCGAAAAGTTGTTTCAAGATATCTCTTTAAATGTTCACATGATATAGATCCAAGAAGCATAATCACCATTCATGATTCATGGTTGTTTCTCATCCTTTTCCAAGAATCCAAGTCATTATTGTTTCTATGTGATAGTTGTTGCAGAATCATAAACCACAATTGCAGGGTTCTCTTGATCCCAATCAATTGCTACAAAAATAGTGATGTTACCATAGAATATGGACATAAAATAGTTACTTGGATTGAAGAGTCATTGAATAAATTGCTTTCTTTATAGCTTAAATTTTAGCAATTGGTTATGTTCTTGCAAGCCACAGATCAAAAGGGAGAAAGTTATAATGAAGTAGTCAACTTAGGGGTGGTTTAATTAAATACCCCATGAATTTAAAATCATAGCCATTTGGGGAAGTTAATAAGTGATGAAATGTTCATTTTTCATTGCTATGGGGAAAATTTCCACATGCACACACCTCCAAATTCATGTTTACAAATTAATTCAAAATACCTCATAAATAATTCCTCATGTCCACTTGCATATCCCTTGCAACATATTCCACATAGTTCCAAGAGGGTTTTGCATGAGGAGCAGGATGAGAGGAGATACCAATATTTTTTTCTATCCTCCACTTGTTGTGACAGAGCATCTCTGACCATAACAAAATATTGGTTTTGACCAAGGGTATATCTGCATGTATTTAAAATATACCACCAACACAATAGAATGTACCTGTTTTGTTCGAGTGATAAAAAAAATCCAACATCGACAATGACCCTCTCTTACAATGATGAACCGAGAATATATGAATATCAACGATACAAATCAACAAGGAAATAGTTTGTCTTATGCTTGAATGTTGGAATCCCACATCCAGACATAGATTGTAGCTCTCCAAAGTTTGTTACATCTAAGACTATAGACCCTGAAACAAGGAACCTTGTCTCCCCTATTTTTGGACGAGAAGATCATTTTCTCACATATGAGGGTATCCTTGTTTTTCGGGAGAGGACTCTTAGAGCAAAGTATATATTGTGATGGCATAGAATAAAACTTCTCTTGATATCTCTTTCTTTTAATATAGACTATGGTTTCTGAGTTTTCTATAATGTGTGAATTAATCTATTTATGTTCTTGTAGCCTCGTAGTTCACTGTCCTATTCTTAGGAGGCATGATAAAATAGGCACAATATACGATGGAAAAGGGTCACTAGCCAACTCAAATTGTATTCACACCAATGCTACATAGTTATAGTACAATGGGTGATGCCACCTCAAAAGATATATTTTATCTAGATCCTAAAATCAAGTGATGAAAAGGCTAGGAAATCTCAACTAACTCACTTATTCATCATTGAGGATAAATGACTATTATACAAAATTAATAATACAAATAATGGTGAAAATGAGACATTGTGATTGCTAAGGTAAGGCATAGTCTAATAAGGAAGAGCTCACTCTATGAGAACATGCATTTGTGAAATTTAATAGTCTTTTATTTCATTTTTGTGTATATTTGTGACCACTCGTTCTTGTAGTTTGATTTCATGTACATCTTTTTATTTATTGTAATGCAATTTCTAATTCATAGACTAGTTATTTATCAAAGCTTGTTAATGACAAGAGCTATGATTTATGGAAAGGAAGTGCCTAAATCATACAAGGTGATCTCTTGGTGACAACAAGGTTCTCCTTAGCATGGTTGGTGTTCAAATACATGATCATTGCCAAGAGTGATTGAGATTTGAATTTATGAAGTGTAATGATGTAGTCTCCTTTCTATGTAGAATCCTAGTAGACAAACTAGTGCAAGTTAATACTTTTTATCCTTCACATACAGTGCATGACATCTCACAAGTACATTGAAAACCATAGTTGATAAGTTAAATGCACAAGTGTTCCTATTCCAAAGAAAAACACATAGAAACACTATAATTCCCATCGTCGTTGTTGGGGATATGTCAAGGGAACAATGGTACTTCTTGTATTCACTTATATGACACATGGTATCAATATTTACAAAGATGATTGTTGATTACATTCTTTGGAATATCCCATACACAATGTTTTTCATTTAACTTAGGTAATATAGTTGCACGAGTTAAAATTATAATCTTTTTTTGTTGTGTAGTAAGAGACATCCATAGTACTAATCTCTTTTGCAAGAAGTTTGGAAAGAGGAAGGAAGAATTGGTGAATTAGGATTCCATTAGAGAAAGAGACAAGGGGATGTATAAGCCTTCAAACTTCTTTCTGGATTGATTAATGGGTATGCGATGAATCTCAATTATTTTCATCAATAAAATATAGCATCTTGGGTTGATTGATTTTTAAGTTTTGTTGTAATCTCATCTTATTCCACCCATGTTCATGCCCTCCTACTGCATGTTTCCCTTACTTCTACTTTTCTTCTTTCTCACTCTTGATTCCTCTCTAAATCCTCCTACATGTTATTACCCTCTTCCCTCCTTCATTATTTTCTCTTTTGTTTTCTTCTTTATGCCATTATCATTCCCTTAATTATGTTATTTATGCTATATCATATACATTCCCCTTCTTGTTATTGCCACTAAACCATGATCCTTTTTTTTTATCTTAGTCATAATTAAAAATGCACACTATTCCATGATTTTATGATGGTTGTATTCCTTGATCAATTGTTCAATCCATCATCATACAAGAATCACAATTTCTTGAACACAATGTGGAATCTATTTCATGAATAACGAGACACTTTGTGGTACCCATGATGGTTATGTCAGGATATCATTATATCAAGATCATAGATAATGGGAAACTTCATAGATTCTCTTAAGTTCCCACAATGGTTATGTCAGGATCCCATTACCATCATACCACATTTTGAACTAGATGTTTGATTCCATTCTTGCTTTAGGAATTTTTGCATTTGATACAAGATCTTGTGAAGGTCATATTGCACAATTGAGGAGCTTGGTATTTGTAATTTTTGGTATATGGATGAATTACATTGAAAATTATACACCTAAAAAATTCACACAAAACCAGATCATCATTTGGAAGAAATAACTTGTTGATTAGAACCTTGTGGTATTTCGGATCACTAACCTCACCAATAATAGAGTTGGTACAATCAAATTTTGGTAGATCAAATGGATGGACCTTTAAAACCTGCTTCTATGGTATATTATCCTATTAAACTAGTTTACAACCCAACTTGAATCATGTTATTTTGATATCATACGAGAAAGTCATGCCCTAAATACTAAGTGCCTATCCTAAATCTACAATGCTGAAACTTTGTTTCCTAGGCTATTCATTGGCATATTTGACCTATCAATTATTTGTGTTTGTAAAACATGTTTCTATTGGAGATACCTACATGAATGTACTTTCATATCCATTTGGAATCGATTCGATCCGTCATGAAACAAAAATTTTATACCAAAAACTATTACTATTGGTCTAGGATGGAAATAAAAAACAACTATGTCGTGAAGATTTCTCCTCATCATGTTTGAAATTTAATTTCAAATAACTTTAAAAGCATGTTTCCACTATATATATCCCTATGAATACACTTTAATCGAGATTTTGAATCACTCCAATCGGACATCATTTTTTTATTTTTTTTTATCTTTGAAACATTGTTGAATAGTCAAGGTTGAACACCACTTCTCAACAAGTAAAAAGATGAAAATTACTTCTAGATATGTTTTACATCCACTATTCACAATTATTTGTTATATTTATTGCAAGAATAAAGTCTGGAAACATCTCTTCCACCATGATCTCACCTTTTATTGCAAACAAGTTCTATTTTTTTGTAGGTCTTGGAAGGTTCAAGAAAGTCACTTCATGAATGAGTGATTTTGAAGACAAGATTTTTATAAACAAGAGAATGTCACCGAAACATCCAAACAAAGAAAGTGAAAATTCATGTGATGTTGAGTCCTTTCCTGATCCATGTTCAAATTTCAAGTTCCTAGGAGCTTTCCACCGATGTGTTCTAGCTGTTGACTGACAAAAACAACACTCTTTTGTAAAAAAATGCAAGTGGATAGAAAACAATAGAGATGAAGAATTGCTTTTAAGATCACATCAAGACCAAATTATTGAATTCAAGTTCCATTACTACATCAAAAATTATATTTCTACATAAACATTCAAGAATACTTAATTTTCATCATACTCATTCACTAACACCATAGTATGCCCATGCATTTTCTTCTTCTCAGCTCAAAAATAATTACCTATTGAAGTTTATGAAGCCTCATTTTCTTAGGTTGTTGACCTTAAAAGATAAAATTTTCCTTATAATATCCTTTCCATAACCACTGCTCTCACATCAAAAATCAGTCCTACTTCTTTCCTCCACAAGACCTCCATAACTTCCTATTCCACCCACTCCTAACCCACCCAATAAAGTAACTTGGCCCACTTACAAGGCTAAGATACCTTTATAGTTCCAATAGTTTTTAAATAAATGTTTCCAAGATTTTGTTTCTACCAATCCATGAGATGTTTTCTTGCTACTTTCCTACTACTAATCCTATCTAACACATTCCTTTCATGTTCAATATTTAATAGTGTGTTACAAATATTACAGTATGTTTCTATTCCTATTAATACTTCACAGATCCACCATTTATATAGAAGCAACATAAGTAACAAAGGTTATTGGTGCTATTACACAATAACCAGTATGAATAATCCTCGTGGTTTTCACGTCCCCAAGGTGTAGGACAGTCAGTGACGGAGTGTGTTTTTAAGCCACTCCGTGTTGTTAAAGTCACCGGTTCGAAACCTGCGGGGACAAAAAATCCAACCATGTTAAGGGTTGGTGTGGCTCAGGCCGGGTGCGATCCCCGGGTGATTTTGACGGCTTAGATGCCCCTAAGTCGCGGTTTCTCAAGCTATAGGTTAATCACATAGCCAACAGGTCCCACATAAATTAACAAACAAAAAAAAATCCTCGTGGTTTTCACAAAAGAACCAAAACCTACATGCACCGAGGTTGCCAAACAAGAACCAACCTAAAAAATACCTATTGTTGCAACACAAGAACCAATAGAAAATAAATTAGTTTAACCAACACATTGTTCATAGAGAGTTGATTCAGAGATCTCTTAGAAAAAATCCATGATCTTCCCTAAGGTCTCATTGTTGTCTATTAATTGTGATTAACCAATTTATTTTTTCACATTAAATATAACTAATAATCTCATTCAAATCAAAGAGGCATTTTCTTTTAGATTTTTCCTTCATTCTTTTAGTGAATATTCAACTTCCAAAGTATTGGAGACATCAAATAATAAATAAAATAAAATGTGTCGTGTCTCCATTGTTTTTTAGACTTTTGGGATATGTGAATAAGTTATCCAAGGTTTGATTCAGTCCTTGTTTTCACAAAGGTAAGACTTGTGCCATTATTCATTTTGTTTCATTTCTTGTTGAAGTTTTGTGATGTGTTTAAAATGGTTTATCTCATTTAATGGAGTTTTTGTTCATATGTAGGTGAATGTTTTGTTCATATGTAGGAATATTATTCACAACAAGATGTTGGTCAATATACACTAATGACAATTTCAATTAGTGTGATGCAATGCACTGTATGGTACATGTTATAGCATCAATTGACACCACATATGCATTGATGATGTGTTTTTCCTTTCCCTTTCCTAATTGCATATATTGATCCCATTTTCCTCCTCTGTATTCTTCAAAAAACATTATTTTTGGACATGTATGCACCCTACCTGCTATTCAAGGAACATATATATGCATGTTGCTTCATTGCAAGGTGCGTACATATTAATTTTTCTCAAAAAATATAATCTTGCATATTTGTGGGTGGGGTTCACAGGTTCACCTGGTTCCTGACCCCCTATTTCCCATATGAAATTGTTTGTAACCAATCCAACAACTTGGATAGGGTATAAAATGAGCCTGAGTGTAGAGGAGAAAAACAATCATACTTGAAACAAAATAATGTTTTCATATCTTGCCCCATCTACAAGCCCTTATTGTCTCACTATTGATTCATTTCCTTAGACCTGGAAACCCCGGTTTCCATCCTTTCCTTGCTCCATATATCTGGTCAAGAAGTATCCTATTGATATTATTTGGGCCCATATGAGCATTGGAGTCGAAGGTACTACCTATAGTCAGTGGCCTAGGTGGAGGGACCTAGAGTCCGGTCTCGGAGAAATGTCGCAATAGGTGCAGGTGGTAACAACCTCTATCTTGTTGTTTACTAATAAAGAGACCTCTTTCCCATGATTTTTTTTTTTTTAATGAATGATGATTATTTTTAAACATATAAATCCTTAGAACACTAAGTGATGCAATATCTTTACTTTCAATCATTTTATGATAGTTAGTTATGTTGGATTACTGAGAGGGGGGGTGAATCAGTAATAACGTAATTTTAATCCTTTTTCTTCAAATGTTATATCAATGTAGAATTATTATCCAATAATGAGCAGTAATAAATAAAAAATGAACAAATGAACAATCATACACATGCACAGTAGACCAGTGTTTTACGTGGAAACCCAAATCGGGAGAAAACCACGGAATGCTTTTTCTTATATGTCTTGAAGAATTACATTCATTGGAAGCACCAACTTCCTTTGTTTTCCAGCTGCAACTGGAAGGAGGCTCCAACCCCC
>JASDQU010241822.1:5551-21959 GCA_032191745.1 Picea mariana | reverse complement strand
GGTTTGGAAGGAGCTAGAAAGGTTCTCAACTATGATATCTTCATCAAACATAGGCTACATGGTATGTGTCTTCTTCCTTGCTACTAGTATTTAGTTAATCAAGTTAATTACAAAATATCTTGATGGTGATTCAGGGATTGAGTTTATTCTTTAAAGGTCCTCGCTCTGTTATGGATTTAACTCATAGTCATAGGGGAATTTCCTCATAGTAGTAAGAACTGTATGCTCTAATTCCATATGGAGTTCCAACTTGGAACAAGTTCAAGGTTTTGGAATCACAGATTCGATTTTCCTTTGAAGAATCTAGTATTCAAAGCATGAAGGGACAAATGACTAGTACATTGTATAGCATATCTCATATATTATCGAATATGTAGGTGGTAAGGAACATGATTGTAAAATATCACTTATGCTTAGAGGGTGAAATTGTTCCATTGAACAAATTCTAGGAGAAAATAGTCTAATGCATTTAGTTGAAAAATATTTCAACCTACACCATCAAGACTATTGACAAAACTAATCTCCACGTGTATGTCGTGAATTCTGCAAAGAAATACGAGTTTCTTGAGAATGTAATGGTAGAGTTGCTTGAGTCTAGTTTTGCTAGTTTCAACCCCAAAGAAGAAATGTGGTATTTTGAAGAGTAAAAAAAAGTTGAAGGGACCTTCTCTCATCTTAGTAATTGTAAAATTAACAGTTTCTTGTTAAACAAGCATAATTATTGTATAAATCCAAAATGTCAAGTAAACTACTTAAATGTTGAAAAGTACAGGAGATGAAAGGTCTCAAAGGTTGAGAGTCTTAGGAGGTTTGGAAGGCCAAGGAATTTTTTTTTTGTTAAATAAAACGTTTTATAAAGATGTTGGGTTGTTATATTGTTTGTATTGAAAGTATAGTCGAGGTGGATTGACTGGTAGTGAAATTCAACGGTTGAAGTGTTTGACCAGGAAAAGTCAAAGTCGAAGTAATCAACAACAATTCAAAGAGGTTAACCAACAATAGGTATTCAGGAGGTCGTGTGGAGATCAACTGAAGACCTAATGAAGGTGTTGAGCACTCAACACACCCTAAAAATTCTATGTCAAATTTTACTTTTTGGGTACCACTTGATCTTTTTGCATTGTCTAAATTTGACTTCAGTATGGAAAATGTTTCCTTTTCTTATCATTATGAATCTCATTAAGTCTTCCAAAGTTTGTTTGAATCTGTGAAAACCCATAACTTAAAATACTAACATTTAAATAAATAATCGATAGTCAAAACATTTCCCCGACCTGCTCAAAGATTCGACATCGGGAAAAATTAAAAAATGAAAGAAAATCAGTCGAAGAAACCGCAGTCGTCGAGTGTCGATTTTCATCGGCGTCGGAAAAAGGAAGTTATTCGTTCGCAACAAGCATTATGCAAGAATATCACCGACAATCGATTCCCTTCGCCATCGGTAAAACACGAAAGGAGCAAAAGTTTAAAAGGAAAGAAATGATATCATTGATAGCCGATACCCAATGTTGGCCCTTGGTTATACAAGAAAGAGAAGATTTAGAAAGAAAGGAAAAGTACGAACTGCGTGAAAGGCACAGTGACTGAGAATGGGTCAAAGTGGTTAAAGAAATATAAAATAAGGAGCAAAGTAAGGGAAAATGAGTCGTTGAAAGAGAAGATCAATGAAGACAAATTAGCAAGTTATATGGATCGTGGAAAACTCAACAAGCGGAAAAAACCATCAATGGATGCTTTGGAGTACCGCGCGGGAAAGAAGGAAAGATAGGTTGGCAAAGCCCTGAAAACACAGGTCAAGTTGACCTAGGGTTTTAGACACCTAGGGTTTTGACACCTAGACGTTTTTCATGTAATGTATAAATAAAGGTCTAGAGGACCTAGGATGGGTTGGTTCTAAGTTCATCATTGTGGGTTAAGAGAGTGATTATTGTTGTTGCATGAGGAGAGTATTGTGTTGTGTGAAAATTATTGTATTGTAAGATCTTCAAGGTATGAAGATCAACCTTCCAGCTGGGTGCCCGGGGAGGGGAGAGAATAAGAGAAAGAGAGAGATATCTGCAAGCTAAGTGCGCAAATAGAACTATATGTTTTCATATAATATATCTAGAAACACAGTTCTGTGGACGTAGCCCTAGAGAGAGGGTGAACCACGTATATCTTGTTGTCCTATGTGGTTGATGTTGTGTTATTTACCTTTTGTTATTCTGTTTTTTCATTATTGTTCTAGATATGGGATATAACTATGCGAAGTAGACTTAAGTTGGTAAAGAATAACTAGCTCTCTGTGTGTTGTTTTGGATCCACTTTGAATTTCCTCTGGTTGTAGACACTTGTGTCTTGCAACCCCCTATTTCTACTTTAGGTGAGACGACATCTACTCCCCAGGTGTTGCCGAAAGGGACATTATTTAGGGCTTGTTGGTGCACTGTTAGAGTTGAACCCTGGGTCTGCCCTGTGCCAACAAATGGTTCCATTGCCAGGACCAAGATCTTCTTGAGGGAATGTTAAGGTGGTTTCCATCGAAGACATAGATTCAGAAGTGGACAGAAGAAAAAGAGAGAGACTTCGTTGAAGCTCAGAATAAAAACCCCAATATTAGTACAGAGGATTGATTGGGAAGGTATATATTTATCGATATACACGAGATTTTCTTTGGAGGAATTCATGAGGATCTATACAAGTGGTTAGCCAGGTTAGCAGATACCCAATTTGAGATCAGATCTAGACCACTTGTGGTTTGGATGCCGACGTTGATAAAGAAGGTCAAGAGAGTTGATAGCGTCTTTCCAAGAGAAGTAGATCACTGGTTTGATAGCACTGTTGGAGGGTACATTACCAAGTTTTCTATTAACATAGTAGAGTCATATATCCAAGTAGAGAGGTATTTCTTTAAGGGACTGAGAGGAAATTTTTTAAACTTTTTGAAGTTGAAGATCAAGATGTTATTGCATGAGAGGAACATATTTAAGATATAGTAAGTGGTTAGATTGAAAAGCTAATGTTCAAGAATTCAAACAGTGACAACGACGCAGAGGTGGGACATACGTGCATGGGGAGAATCTTCAGAGAGGTTCCTCTAGTAAACTTGTTTGAGCAGAACCAAGAACCATTGGCACAAGACAAAGGGTTCTACAATGGAGAAGAGGAAGAATTATTGAATGAGGAACATTCAGAGTCCGATGGGGCAAAGGAAGAAAATATTGAAGAAACTCATCGAGAAGAATAAAAAACTTTAGAAACTATGCTTACTGTCAAAGTAAGTACTAATACTCCTCATGTTGTTTTAGCAGTGTTAAGTAACCAGAGTAATCAGATTTATCAGAGAACTATTACCAATAGTTCAATACATAGTCAGTCAATAAACCTAGGAAGATCTATGGCAGATGAAATGAGGCTACCTATCCTTAGAGGAGATGGATCTGAGGATCCCAATTAGCACTGGTTTTTATGCGAAGCTATATGGAGTATTAATCAAATCAAAGATGACGTTGTTAAAAGAGATCATTTTATTACTACCTTGAGAGACCATGCACTGAGATGGTACATGAAGTTTGTTAAAGGAGTTGTACAGCCTAAACAGATGAAGGATATCAAGACTGCGTTGAGTGCAGAATTCAAGAAACCCAAGTCGGAGTCACAGTGCATTACAGAAATGAAAGAAATCAAGCAGAGAGTAGTTGAACCTATTTGGGATTTTGATCAGAGGTTTAAGACCTTGACAGGTCAATTGATTTTTCAGATACCAGATGAGAAAAACAAGGAATGGTTCATTGCTTCCCTCTTGCCACACATCAGAGTTCCTCTGATGCAACAGAAGGTTTCTTTGTAGGCTGAGGCATTGGATATCTCCATGAAGCTATAATCAACCCCTATGGGAGAATCCATCTCAATTATGAGTCAACTAACTAGTTTATCTCTGCAGGTCGAAGATATGAAGAAAGAAAAGGGAAAAGATAAAAGAGAAGACATATGGTGTATCATATGAAAGTTAGAGGGCCATGACAAGGAGAATTGTCCCCTATTTCATGAGTACTTGGCCTCTGGAGCTCTGACCCCTTTGAAGCAGGTTACTCTACCCTAGTGTGAGGTATGTAGAAATAGACATCACTCTGGTGAATGCTATTACATGCAAAAATATGTCCAGACACATACCAATATGTACTGCACAGTCTGTAAATCTGTGGGGCATGATGAGAAGGATTGTAGGGATTATGACCTCTTGCATGAAAGGTCAAGAGATACATATAGGATTCAATGAGAGATGCAGCAAGAGGGAAATACTATGCAGTTTAATTCTCTAGGAAGAGGAAACTTCAACCCTCATGGTGGATTTAGAAGAAAAGGACGAGGAGGAGGCATGGGTCGAGTTCGAGGTCAGATCATTTGTTATAACTTCGCACATCTAGGTCACTTGGCAAGGGACTGTCAGAACCCTTGTACCACTTGGGGCTACTGCAACTCATTTGAACATGTTATTGAGGATTTTCAAACATTGTTAGTGAAACTTCAGGAGAGGCGAGGAGGAAACCAACAAGTACAACTGATATCAACATAACCTCGCAGAGAGGATCCCAGAGTCATTTTTATCACTAGAGGAGGCTTTGTTACAAGAGAAGATAGAGTGACCCCAAGGAAGACTACAGAAGAATCAAGGTTTAGAAGAGCTGTAGAGAAGACACAAGAGTTTGATCTGAGGGAAGAAAAATAGACGTTTGAAGAAGAACAAAGAGAATTTGGAAGAGATCATGCTTCTTCATCAAAGGCACAACCAAAAGTGAGAGAATTTGGGAAGTCTCTGGCATTCGATCAGTCTGTATCACCTGGAGAAGGAAAAGAGGTAATAAATCTTGTTATTTTCTTGTATACGTTCATTAATTTGATTAAGGATGAAAGAGTTGTGCAAGAACTACAACACTTGATCAGACAGTATGAGCCAGGGAAGGTAGACCCTCTGTTGAATAGAGATGTACATCAAATATCCAGAAAGAGAAGGACAAACAAGGAACTACACCTTAATTCTCAGATTGGAGACTATGAAATAGATTATGTGGTCCTCGACTTAGGGTCAGAAGTCAATGTTATGATGAAGCAGACCTGGGCACTGATGGGAAAACCTATGTTGATTTTCTCCCCTATCAAGATTAGGATGGATAATCAGCAAGCAGTAAGCCCCTTTGGAAGACTAGAGAATGTCCCTATGGACATCGACAGGGTAAGGATGTTTGCGGACTTCGAGCTGATTGAGATCGTTGATGATAGTTGTCCTTATCCTGCGTTGTTAGGAATTGATTGGGTTTTCAAGAATTTGAATGTGGTTCACATAAATAAAATAAGAATGACATTTGAAGGTAATGGCCTTAGGGTCATTTCACCTATGGATCCTGATGAAGGTCACAAATACATAGAACCCATCAGAGAAGAAGAATGTGCATACGAGCTAGATAATATATATAAATTGATAGCAAGGCAACATGATTACATTAATCCTACGACATATGGGAATTTAAGTTGGTGAAGTGAAAACACCTGCTCATATGATTCGAATGAAGCACTAGAGAATTGGCAGAACAAAATGTATGAAGTTTATGCCTAGAGATGTGCTAGATTGACCAGGGAAGTTCATTGGATTGGCACAAAAGTAAGTGATATGCCCACATTTGATGGTTTAAATCATTTAGAAACATTCTTACTGGAATTTGAATAAATTGTACCATTACAACAGAGACTATTGGCACTAGATGAAGCCTTGAAATCCATGCCAGCAAGATGGTGGGGATCACACAAGAAGAACATCGTGGACTATGTGCAATGCCTCACTTTGATGACAGTGCACTTCTCATAACAGGCCAAAGGGTGAGAAGTTTGATACACAGGTCAAATCTACCCAAAGGACCATGCGCGAAGTTGTGAGGAAGCCTGGAGAAACATTCCTCAAGAACAATGGGTGCATAAATTCATTAACACTTTGGACACAATGCCTATTAATTGGTATCTTCAAGCAGAACTGAACCTCACTACTTTAGATTGGTATGGTATGACTCAAAACTTTGTAGCTACATTTTTATTTGAGATTCAGTACCCCACAATAGATCAAGATTTACAAGTTGTAAGACAGAAAGTCTTTGAGGAGGCACCTAACCTCCCTTTGGAGCATGAAGAAGATGAATGGACTGCACCTCTTCAGAAATTGCAAGGTTGTTACAATATCAATGCTGATGAAGATGATGATCCTAGGAATGTGAACATCACAAAAACTGAAGGATAGAGAGACATAGAAGGACCAAGAGTCGAAATACCCTTCATTGGACTGGAAGAAGTGGTACCTATGGAATATTTGGTTCCTATTATAAGAATTGTAGCATTCACAGATATGGATGACACTAGCGATGTTCAAAATAGGCTCGCACAGTTGGTAGAACTAGAAGAAGACAGGCTCATTGCAGTATTCCATCAATAGGTACAAAAGGAACGAGAGAAGGACTACCATGATAGGCATATCAAGAGAAAAGAATTCAAACAAGGAGCTTTGGTATTGATATATGACAACAAGTTCATGAAGCATCCAGGGAATTTCAGGACACATTGTCTTGGGCCATATGAGGTTGCCTATGTTACAAAGTTGAAGACCCTAAATGGAGAATGGAAGGAAGGGTTAGTGAATGGGAGCTGGTTGAAATTGTACTATGAAAACCAGTTGCCTCGCAACTCTCAGTAAAAGCATAAGAGAAAGGGTCCAGGTACCAGGTGCAGTTGAAACTGGGTACCAGAAATAGAAAAGACAGTTTGCACAAGGAAGGGAGGGATAGAGCAAAAAACACAGGCTTCTCCACGCAGTCTGAAGTTGAAGTAAAACAAAAGGTTTAGACCTGTCGTGCCTCAAGACAAGTCACATGTGAGTGTTGGGGGCATGTTGGCCCTTGGTTATGGAAGAAAGAAAAAATTCAGAAACAAAGGCGAAGTACAAACTGCGTGGAAGGCACAATTACTGAGAATGGGTCGAAGTGGTCAAAGAAGTAGAAAATAAGGAGAGAAGTAAGGGAAAATGATCCGTTGAACGAGAAAATCAAGGAAGATATATTAGCAAGGAAGATGGATCATGGAAAACTCGGCAAGTAGAAAAATCCACCAACGGATGATTTGGAGCACCATGCGGGAAAGAAGGAAAGACAAGTCGATGAAGCCCTGAAAATGAGGTTCAACTTGACCTAGGGTTTTAGACACCTAGGGTTTGGGGATCTAGGATTTTGACACCTAGATGTTTGTCATGTAATGTATAAATAAAGGTCTAGAGGACCTGGGATGGGTTGGTTCTAAGTTCGTAATTGTGGGTTAAGAGAGTGATTATTGTTGTTGTGTGAGGAGAGTATTGTGTTGTGCAAATATTCTTGTATTGTAAGATCTTCAGCTGGGTGTGAAGATCAACCTTGCAGCTGGGTGTGTAGGGAGAGGAGAGAAGAAGAGAAAGAGAGAGATATTTGTAAGCTAAGTGTGCATATAGAACTATATTTTTTCATATAATATATCTAGAAATGCAGTTGTGTGGGCATAGCCTTAGGGAGAGGGTGAACCACATATATCTTGTTGTCCTCTATGGTTGATGCTTTTTTTTTTACTTTCTATTATTATGTTGTTGCATTATTGTGCTAGATCTGGGATATAACTGTGCAAAGTAGACTTAAGTTGGTAAAGAATAACTAGCTCTCTGTGTGTTGTTTTGGATTCAATTTGCATTTCCTCTTGTTGTATACACCTATGTCCTACAACACCCTATTGCTACTTCGGGTGAGACTGCATCTACTTCGCAGGTGTTGTCAAAAGGGTCAGTAGTTAGGTCTTGTTGGTGCGTTGTTAGAGTTGAACCCTAGGTCTGCCCCTGTTCCAACACCCGACACGCTTAAAAAAATCGAAAAATAACAAATCGCGATGAACATCTAGACTACTCTAAATTTTATCGCCAATCGTTGACTTCCAAAACGTTTTGGGCATCAGGAGTCTTTTAAGGATGCTAACCCAAAGGAAACTACATGATAGGTTTATCCTCGAAGGCTGATCCCCGATACCTTTTCGACATCGGTAGTCCCAAGTTTAGATTAGAGTGCATGACTTGAACAAAGTCCCAAGTCCAACCAATACCCGCTAGCTAAGTCCCAGTCTTCAGTGCCATGTATCCCGAGCCGGTTGTGCCACATCATCACAGTATAATGAAATCGATCGGCGTCAGAGGTTTTTCGCAGAAATATATCAATGAAAACAAAAAGTAACTGAGAGGACCACTAAGTATAAATTCAAGGCTAACTTACAAGAAAATTTGGACAAAGAACACAGTAGATACACACGCAAAGAGAATAAATGATGCATCCTACTGCTACAGCTAGAATCCTTTCGTCAAAGTTTCAAGACCTTATATTAGAATTTCATCGAGCTCAGATTAAATACAAGAGACACTATCCACACCTTTTGGCCAACCAACCTGTTTTACATTAAGAACATGAAAAATTTTGAAAAAAGAAAACTATCAAGATTTTGTGCCACGTCTGAGAATACAAAATAGAGTTCGTCAATCATGCCTCTTCTGCACGCTAACAAGGTCCGTGTGGGTTGTCTCCCCAGCTGCTTCGTGCTCCCTAAGATGTTTTCATATTCTATTCTTCTGACACCCTTTGTGCTCCATGCAACTGCATGATTGTATCTTGCACCTCCCGAATCTATCTCTTGAGCCATTTTGCATTCCCTTCATGACCTTGTGGTGTTGACACCTCAAGGGTCTTTGTCACCAATTGCCATCTCATTTCTCTGTTTTCCTGGTAGAGTTCAGTAATGGCAGGTTGTGCCTGCTCCAGCTACTAATTCCTCTCTCAAACATTAGAAATCGAGGCATCTGTCCTCCTCATTATGCTCCTGCTCCCCCGACTTGTGGCTTCGACAGGTTCTAGACGGATAGCATGCATAATTGTTTCCTCGGCGATCGACCTTGTGCGCGAATCGATCATGATTTGGTTTTCCCTTTCTCCTTTATTCTTCCTTGACCTTCCTCTTCTCTGGGGTATATTCTGTTGGTGAGGCATGTCTTCCAACCTTTGTCCTTCTGATGCAACTTCTTCCATTTCGTCTTATGCATGGGGTGATACCAATGTTTCCGTGAAAAGGTAGAAATCTCCCTTTGAAGCCTTGGGAATGCCTGTTGTGGGTAATAATGAATCCCAGGCATTTTGGGGCTCAACCTGGTGCTTCAGCTACTTCACATGCCCTGTATTTCATTTTGAGCAGTTCCCATGGTGCAACAAGTGTATCTGTCTTATACGTGGAGAACTTAACAAGGGTCCAAAACGGAAAATTTGATCAGAATGGGATCGCGAAATGAATTACCAACACTACATAATCTTGGCTGGTGAGTAGAACACATGAAGAACATCCATAATTTATAACAGAGAGAGCAGTGAGTGGAAACATGCCAGGGAACACTCAATTCCTAAAGATGGGATGTTTTGAAGAAAACTGAAAATTTTCTATCGCAAATCCGCGCGACGAGTATGTTCTTGGGCATCTGAGATGCAGCCGATAGGAGTTGCAGAGGGTGTGTGGTATGATCACCTTGATTTTTCAATTGCCTAGTCTTCATGATGAGTTGATTATGGTTGATGCACTTGATGATGCAACTTATGTCTGCACAACTTGCCTCAGCCTGAGGCGCCTAATGACTTCCCTTATGACAGGATCCGATTCTTTTGGAGCATACTCATACTTTAAGCACATGTTTGGGTCTAACATCCTTTCCTAACCCCAAGGGAAAACCAGCCACTGCGTGACTTCAATTGTCATATTTTTTCGTACCTAATATTTCATGTTGTGGCACGCAGATGTAACCCACCCTAAACAGAGAAGAAAAAATGACGACGCTAAAATATGCGGTGCAAGCAATTCGAAGGATTGCAGAGATCACGTAAGTATGAAAAAACTAGGTTTAACAAGATTTACAGGTATGCACCAGTCTAGATTCTTCATGCTTACACTTTATACATATTTTTTTCCGAGTGTTGTTCTATACGCAATATCTAAATGATTTTAATTTCAATTGTAGGAAATTTACCTCCGAGTATTGAGCAAAATGACTCAATAACCTTACCGAGAAATCCGATAGAAACTAAGCCAAAAAATCAATAGGATGATGGAAGATATCGGGCTCCCCAAGTTCAAAACACTCGACGACTTTGTCGATCTGCATGACATAATCAAATTGCATGTCGAGCAAGATTCATCATGGGCCGAAAATATAGCGAAGGTGACAGATGCAAAAGAGCTAGGTTAGGTACGACAATTCATGGAACACCCGATCAAAGCTCAGGCTATGATGCAACAGTTAAGTACTAGTTTGGTGAAGTATCTGACATATGCGATAGAGATAAGAGATATTTACACTCCCCTGATGGAACAACATGGATTCCCATACACCAACACCTTCGAGGAGTTCTTCATTAGTTGGTCGGAGTATGAGAATAGTCACCCTTTTAAGTGATATTTTGAGATGACTGTTAGAAAACTATTAGGAGAGAATGCCACGTGGAGAATTGTGTTTTTCTTAACTGCACTTTAGCCATTATTTTTATTTAATTTTATGTTATAAATAAGAGCATCGACCAATTAGTTAAGGGTCGATGGTTGTTGCAAGAAACTCTCTTTTCTGGTTGGTTAAGAATTATTTTGAAGCTGCCTTTAATTGAGAAGTCCTTTTGGATCAGAGACAAGTTATATTTTCATCAAATGCATGTATGATTGGACATGGAGAAGAACTATTTCCCATCTCATCTCATGAACATATGTTGTAACAAGTAAGAGTTATTAAAACTATTGATAAGTTATCTGATGCAATGTTTTTACAGTTCGTTTCTTTAATGATGAAAATGAATCCTTGTGTGATTATGTGATGGATGAGTAGATTTAAGTGAATTATTTTACTTGCCATTATTTATCACATGTGTTTTATTTCTAATAATTAGTATCTCAGACAATAATTGAATGCTCACATGGTTAACGTATTAGTACTAGGCCTGTGGTATAAAATTGTCGTCTGCATGCTTGAGTAGCAGGTTATCCCAAGCCCAACCTCTTCTCTAGTATTTAAAACATTTTCCCGTTTTGTTGTCAAGTTGGTTTATACCAGCTTCCATCTTATATCGGTCCCACCTAAGAGAAAATACAAAAGGAGAAATTCTAAACTGAAGGAGACACCTTTGCAATAAAACATAAATCCCATCGATTAATTTGTCGGATCGCAAGATCTGGAGAACCATTCGACTATTAAATGTTGCAGAGTCTAATTGGGCCTCGGTGGAATTTTTGGTTCATGTTGTTTAACTAAAGGGATTTAGGACCCATCAACAGAATTGGCACTAGAAGGAGGGCCGAAGAATGAATGGTTGAACACATATTTCACATAATATTTTAGACGACTTGTAGATTCAAAACAACTCACATGCATGGCTAGTCATTCCAAGAAAACTCACACACACTGAGTACTCCTGAAACAAGTAAATCACCCCAGCCCAAGGAAGAACGCTTGTTCCCTGGCATACCTTATGCTCTCCCTCGCAAGGAATTAAATCAATTTAGAAGAATCACAAGAGCATACGCCTGAAATATCAGTGTGCTTTCTTTAGCTCTGATACTTCCTCGAAGAAAAAAAATAAGCAGACCAATGGTCAACATCCCCGACTAGGGATTTTTGCATACTGTAGAAGACCTAATAGATTTAAAAATCATCGAAATTGAACATCCTCCATCCTCTTAATATGATCCTTGAAACGCCATCCGACGATGTCTCTGAACCAGACGATTTTTCAGAAGACGAGCAGTTTAACTCAGAATCCGAAGATATGGAAGACAACAACGACCATGATGAAGAAAGGGGAAACCCACCACAGAAAAATAAACCTTGGTTGGCCATAGATGCTTTGGCCATCCTGGGATGATTCCATAACCTTCCCTGACATCCAAAGAAGTTACTTCCTAAGTTTGATCTCGAGACCTCGGGATTTCTTGAAGATCATATCAAGAAATTCATACTGGCTATCAGACTGATGCATGTCTAGCATGAAGACGCAGTTTACAGGATTTTCCCCTACACTTTTGAGAACTCGGCCTCCACATGGTATTTTAACCTACTTGTAGGATCCATAACTAGTTGGACCAATTTTTAGAAGGATTTTTTAGATAAATTTTCTGAAGAAACCACTACAGGAGCTTTGATGAATGAATTGTTCACCGCCACCATGAGTTCAAAGGAGAAGGTCAAATATTTCAATCAAAGGTTCACAAATATCTTGAACAAATTCCAACCTAAATCTAAACCAACTTAGTTGTTTCAAATCAAAGTATATGCTAATTCCCTCCCAGCTTCTATTTCCATGTTTTTTAAGAGGGCTGCCAAATGAACCCTGGCCGAGAATTTTGAAGAAGCCAAAATGATAGAGTTCCAAATGAAGGGATGTAAGGAAGGTTAGGTCTCGTTAGTTAAAAAATAATCCCAACCTCCCCCCCAGGAGAGGACTCCTTTTGACTAGACCGCCATTGAAACAAGCAGAACAAGCTCCCGAAAAGGGTAATGGGGACATAGAATACCTACAATGCATGGTTAAGAAATTATCCAACGATATTATAGACATGAAAATCAACACAGGGGAAGGAAACCAAGGACAAAGGCCATATAAGCCTTTCTTTAAAGGAAAACTATCGTTCAAAGTGATTGAACCTCCCCCAGCTAACTTAAATATCGATCTGGGAAATGCAGCATCTGACTCTTTCTGTACTTATCACCAGGAAAACCACTCCAAAAGAGACTGCCCTCAATGGGTGCATGCCATGAGTTTGATGGCCAATCGGTTTCTAAACGAAGTCTCCCTGAAAAAACAACCAAGCGGTTCGGTTATGAATGTTGTTGATCAGGAAGAGATTGATCCACCAGAAGATACAACCATGCTGATATGGGATCCTGACCTAATCATGCCTTCCGATGACTTATTTGAGTCTCAAGAACCACCCGTAGAGGTCTCAGTTGTGAAAATGCACAGTAAGGGTCCACTTTTCTCTGAGGATATTGATACTACCCAAACTTCGGGGGGAAAGACAACTCTCAATCACCCAAAAGCACCTTTTTCTCCCCGTAAGAACTCTATAAGCATCCATACCCAAGAATCGCCCAAACTGGATTACAACGTTGTTGAAGATTTGAAGAAGTTGAAGGCTAATATATCAGTTATGGACATTTGTAGGCTCCCTCAACAAAAGGACTTCCTGTTACATGCTTTGAAATCAATAGAAAATTCGACAATGAGCACTGACCCAGGAATAAATCTAATACCCATAGACCTAGGGAATAAACCAATTGTGAACACTTATTCTGAAGATAAGAAGGGAAGACCTTTTGTCCCACCTTTCCTTTTAACATTTGAAGTATTCAATAGGAACCTCCATAACTGTTTGGTCGATTCAGGAGCATCCTCTAATGTTATGCCATTGTCTATTTGTAAAAAACTAAATGCAGTCCCTCTCAAGAGTGATAAACATGTAATACAACTAGATAAAACCCAGGTGAAGGTCATGGGAGAACTCAAATATGTAATGATCAGAATAGCCACACATCCTAGGTTTGTGCAAGTGATTGACATCATTATAGTAGACATCCCATAAGCTTATGGATTATTGTTAAGTTGATATTGTTCTGAGAAGTTAAATCAATACTTTAGTACAGACTAGGCACAACTTTGGCTACCATTAAAGGGGCACAAGAACATGATCAAAATTGATAGGGAAAGATATCTGAAACATACGGTCATTAATCTAGAAACCCTAAAAAACCCTCATCAATAGATTTCCCCGTGCTAGGAAATTATTCCTATGAATCCTATTTCGAGAACTTCTCCCCTCTCTCATATGATGTCCCTCTCACTCAAAATTCTGAAACGGTATTCCAAGAGAAGTCATCGATACCGACAGAGGAAACCCTCTTCTGTCAAGAACCTATGCTCGAAATCACCAGACAAAATATAGGAGAGAAAAAAAGTAATATGAAGGAAGAAACATATAACTTTCGCTCACAAATTTGGACCATATACTTTGATGGATCTAAATCATAGGAAGGATCTAGGGCAGGGTGCATCCTCATTGATCCAAAGGGTAAACGTCATTTCCTGTCATGTAGACTAGAATTTGAATGCACAAATAACATCACCGAGTATGAAGCTCTAGTACAAGGGTTAAAGAAATCCATAGAATTAAATTTCAAAGAGTTGAAGGTTTTCAGAGATTCTGAGATTATCGTTAGACGAGTAAAGAATATTATACATTGCAATTCCCCGCACATAAATAATTATCAACAGGAAGTACATAGGTTAATAGAACATTTTGAAGCTTTCAATACTATAGCAATCCCCAAATCAAAGAATATCCTTGTCGATTCCCTGGCCACAGTTGCTTCAAGTCTGTCACCTCTAGAAGATTATGAAGCCTCCCGGTTCACCGTGGAGATACTCTACAAACCATCAGTGCCTAACAACATTTCTAATTGGAAGGTATTTGAAGGGGATGAACAGATCATAAAGTTTCTAACTAAACAAGATAATTTTAAGGACTTAGCTATTGACGATGAAGTATTCCAGGAACAATCAACAGAAACTAATCCTTGGACAGGTCAACCAATTGACAAATCAAAGTCTCACACAATCTCGAAGGGGATATCTAATTTAGAAAATCTTTTTGACCTATAAGAACAATTTAAGGGGCCCAAAAATGAGAAGATAGGTAGTTCCTGTCCCATGCATGAAAATATAAACCTCGGAACCCCAGAAAACCCAAAAAATATAAATCTTGGAAAGACTATATCTAAAGAGGAAAGGAAGGCTTATCTCAAACTGTTCAAACAATATCAAGATGTCTTTGCATGGTCCTACCAAGATATGAAAACTTTTGATACTTGTATAATTCAACACACTATACCATTAAAACCTGAAGTGAAACCCTTCCAACATAAGCTCCNAGATGCCAAAATTATCTTCCAGGTAAGACACTCTTTGTAGGTAGCAAATTTGGTTGTTGTGAGGAAAAAGTTTGGAGAAATCCTCTTATGCGTAGATTTTTGGAACCTCAACAGAGCTTCAGAAAAGCACAACTACCCAGTCCCACTGATGGAGCAACTCTTGCAGACCGTGTTTGGCTCTGAGATTTTCACTTTTCTGGACAGTTTCTCGGGTTACAACCAAGTTCTGGTTTCAGAGGAAGACTGTTTGAAAACTACCTTCCAAACCAAGTGGGGAACTTTTGCTTACAAACACATGCCCTTTGGGTTAATCAACATTGGGGAAACCTTCCAAAGGGAAATGGAAGTAGCATTTTGAGGGCTGATCAACAAGTGCATGGTAGTGTATCTGGATGACGTAATTGTGTATTCAAAGAACAGAGAGTAGCACATCCAACACTTAACCCAGATTTTTGAAAGGTGTAGAAAATACGGTATATCTTTAAACCCTAAGAAGACTATATTTGGTGTGGAAGAAGGAAATCTATTAGGTCATATTATATCCCAAGCTGGCATTCGCATAGACCCTGATCAATTCAAAGCTATAACTCAAATCTTGTTGCCTCACAACAAAAAGACAATGCAATCCTTCTTCCGGAAAATCATTTTTGTAAGAAAATTCACACCTGATATCACTGAGACGGTCATACCTCTACAAAAAATGTTCTGCAAAGATGTTGAATTTAAGTGGGATGATGAATGAAAGGATGCTTTCAACAATATTAAAAATGTTATATCTCAAGCCCCCGTGTTACGAACTCCTGATTTTAATAGATATTTATCCCTCTATACTTTCTCCTCCGACCAATCGTTAGTTGTAGTATTGACTCAGAAGGATGACGAAAACAATGAGGCTCCGATGTCGTTCATGAGCACTAATATCCAAGGATCTGAACTTAATTATCTCGCTATTGATAAATAGGACTATGTGGTATATAAAGCAGTGAAACACTTCAGATCTTACATCCTCAAGAACCACACCAAAGTAATTGTGCCTCACACTGTAGTCTGATCCTTTTTCACTCAACAAGATATGGGGGAAGGAAGAGGGAAGGAGATGGCAGTAGTCCAAGAATTTGATCTAGATATAAAACCTGCCAAACTAGTCAAAGGGAAAGGGTTGTGCAAACTTGTAGTTGAAGCACAGGACCAAGTAAATGAATATTCTGGATGGGAGAATGAAATGGAATTATGGTGTGGTGAAGCTTCATACATCTCCTCAGGGAAAGAGTCTTGGTATGAGAATTTGACTTATCTCCTGCACCATGGGAATTGCCCATAAAATCTCAACCCTAGGGAAAGGAGAGCTCTCAGGTTAAAATCTACACAATATCACCTCAT
>JASDQU010241821.1:164981-175278 GCA_032191745.1 Picea mariana | reverse complement strand
TTTTCTTAATGAGAGGAGGGTCTACTTGTGAATTTATCCCTAAGATTAATAACATATATGACTGAAGATACACACCTTGAGAGATTTATAAAGAGAGACTGCCCATTAAATAGAGTCAAGCATCTCCTTTCATCTTTTGTTTTAAGGTTCTTGAAGGTGTGCTTTAAGGGTTTGAAAAACTATTTTCTTTTGCTTCCTTTTTTTCTTTCCTCCCCCATTTAAGGTGATCATTTCTTCTCAATGGGCTGGTGTCTTGATGTTAGATTCACTTGGTGTGCATCATAGATCTTGCTTCATATTGTATTGTGTTAGGAAACAGAGCCATGCCAAATCCATGTCATGTTGCCAATGTACAGTATTTGATAACAAAAGGGTTTATCCCATTGGGATTTAGTGAGCACCCTGTAGAGAAGTCAAGTTGTTTAAATGAAGAGTATGGGTTCAGGACCAAGTGAGAGTTGGGTAGTTTGGAAGGAAACGGCCTCAGTTGGAGTGCCGAGTTGTAAATCAAGTCAAATTAGAGAACAATATGATCATTGTAGACCTGTAATACAGTTGTGAATAGCTGTTCTTTTCTTTTTGCCTCTGTAATACTCTGTCTGATACACAATCATGATATTTTTATGTTGAGATAAATTACCTTGCTATATGTAAAAACACTGATGTTTCACGGGGATGCATCCCAACCCTTGGGATTACATATCCAATGTTTTCCATGCTCCCCAATCATGGCAGCGTCCTTTCAGATGTTCCCTGCCTTCCCCAGTGCACAGGGGAAGTCAATGGGATTGCCCCCCGAAGCAGGATGCCCCTGGTACTTGGGGGGTGACATTCCCAGGTACTGGGGATAGTAGATACCCAGGAGTACCCTAATACCAAGGGATACTCCTGGATATTCCTTTTCCAAAAGTGACCTGCAGGCATATAAACTGGCATAGATCTATCTCAACTCCCAATCTATTAATCACCAAGAGGGATTAAAAAAACCCAGGTGCAAATCTCTTGCTGCTTAAAAGATCCAGGGTTAAAATGGATCTATGATAGTTTATTTTTTTAAGGTTATGCTAGTTAAGAAATGGTTCACTATCTCTTTTTTATTTCTCTTTCATGGTTTTTCCATTTATTTTACGAGTGTCACACACACATGTAACACATCTATACCAACCTGGGCTGTAAGAGCACTTCACTTCTCCTGGTTCAAACATAAAAATAAGTAAAGTTTCTTTTTAACTCCTACATGAAAGAAAAGGTGGTGTCCCACTCCCAAACCCTAATTCTCACTTATTTAAGTCACCCAAGCCATCACTTGATTCATTTTCACCATCAGCTTACTAGTGGCAGTGTACCAAGGAGTTTGAATACTGATTTATGTGAACAGAAAGCTCCCAGAGACAGAAAAGAGTGGGCAGTAGCAATTTTCAATCATATTCTAAGTGCATTCAAGTCCCAACATTCCACAAAGTAAATAGTGAAGAAAATTTCTGCTTTCAAATCTTGTTTCATCTCATATTGTTTTTTTCTATTTTGGTATTTTTCATATATCTAATATTACGGGACCTTGATGTTACCTGAAATTTTGGGGATGCCCACACATTCCCAAGATGTGTCTCCATGTTCCTTTGTCCCCACGACTCGGAATCTTGGTGGAACATGGAAAAATACTAAACATAAAATGTGCACAATCTGCAGCACGTGATATATCCGATTTTGTTTAAGAGTTACTGTCATGCCTGAGCATATCTATCACAAAATTTAAATATTCAGAAGTTATATTTTGTACTTGTAGCATGCAGTAGTCTCATTGCAAATTGGTGTTGGCTCTTGTGTTCTGTAGAAGTGATAGGAGTTATTGTAAATCATTTGATGTAAATGTTCTTTATTCTCAGTCCAGAAATTTGTTGTTGAGCCTTGTTATGGCATCATTTTATCATAATGTGACATTCTGGAATGTTGTGCTGGTGACGAAATTTGTTATTTGATATTTAAGTTTTAAGTGGAGAAGCTTTTTGTGTAGGATTCATTTGTTCGAGCAAAGAAATGGGTTCAGGAACTTCAAAAACAAGGTAAGTTCTTTCATAGCTGCAGATGTTTTCAATAAGTTTGCAGTCTAGATTCTTGTATAATTCTTCAGTTTTTAAATATTCAGCAGGTACTCAATATGCACTGAGATATATATTTCGATTGTCAGTTCAATAAGGATTTGGTTTGTATCTAAGGTGTGAACATAATCTGCAGGTAATCCAAACATGGTGATGGCACTTGCAGGAAACAAGTCTGACATGATAGAGAAGAGCAAGGTTTCACCAGAGGTATTGCTATTTCTTTTCATGTCATGTGTAATTATAAATGTAATTATTTATATGAATTTGCTTTTATTGGCATATATGTGTGGTATCAAATTTCTAATGACATAGTTAAATTGTCTTGCCACTCTTCTGATTCGATAAAGGTCTCCAGGGTGCATGTCAGTTGAGTAATTTTGTAGTAGCTTCGCTTGTTGGACATTAATAAAATTATCTTATCTTATTGCCAACACTTCACCAATGAAAACACTAGGATGGGATTGGATAACCTACACAGACATTCTGGCTTAACTAATTGTGAATCCGAAGGGATCTGGTTAATATGTGTTAGAAAGTGGATGTTAATATATTGACCTGGGATTTGTATCCCAAAGCTTGCTTCTGAATTGGCAAAGGATTAAGCATGCATATTGTCTTGTGAAGAGTTTGAATATGGGGTAAATTTTTTTTTTCCTTGGAATACAATTTGTCTCACCCTCAAGCCAGTAAGGAAGCATGAGATTACTGGTACCTTGCCAACTCCATCAACAATTGGCTCACAAAGAGCTCCAATCAACAATCAGCTTATGAAGTGCACACTGCGAACATGTCACAAGTGGGATTTGAATCTGGTGGATGTAAAACTTTTAATACCCAGCCAAACTATGATAACCCAGCCGATAGATAACAACCCAGAAATTAAATTCAGTTTAGAAATTTAAATCAGATCTATGCTAAGATTATACTAGCTGAGTATATATGCATGCACAGCGGAAATATTAAGAAAAACACACACAATGACACAGTAGGTACCCTGGAAACCCCAGTGTGGGGAAAACCAGATAAGAGGGGAGCTTTATTGGGCTTTCAGAGAGAAGTTACAGCAGCATAAATGTGTCACAGAAATTTCTTACAGTACAGAGAAGAGTTTCCACAATACTGGACCAGCAAACTAAGTGCTGTTCAATCCAGTTTCTTCCAACCTGTACGGCCTCCTTCTGCTGTCCTGTACAGCATGGAATGGCCACTTCTGTTGCTTTACAAATCAGGTGAGTACAGCCCTAACCTGCTGCTATGGAAAACCTCTGATGCGGCCTCTGTTCTCAGCCCAATAAACTCAGAACTTTGCTGTCCTGTTGCTGTTGATAATAGTGCTGAAGCTGTCCTCTCCGTGCTGCACAATATGGCCTCTTGTGGCTGCCCTATCTCAGCTCCAGAACGCACCCTCTTCAACAGCTCCTTCCATCACTTCTCTCTGCCCAGCTCCCTCTCCTCTCTTACTCATTCAAAATGACTGAATGAGCAGCCCAACACCCTCAGCCACCCTATACCCCAGCCCCCTCCTTGCTTCCTTGGGATCAGCGCCTAGCAAAAGATCCAAGGGCCCAGATTGAGGCGCCTCCTCTCTCTAGATCCCACACAGCACTTAGGGGTTCACTGCTCAAGGCAGGGCCCCACTCAGCACTAAGGCTGAGAGCCCCCTCTTGACAGGGCCCCACAATCCACTAATCAACAGACTTTAGACTGAAGTTTCCTAAGTAAAACTTAGGCTAAATTTTAAGGCTTATATGGGTCAACTTAAGGTCCCACACATACCTTTGGGCACTAGGCATGTGGGAACACCTTCTGTTGCTACAAGAAAAAATTAACACTCCCTCTTAGCGAGGCAGGTGTTCTGTACAACCACCAACTTGTCCCTGAAATAGGCTGTTGCTACAAGAAAAAATTAGCACTCCCTCTTAGCAAGGAAGGTGTTCTGTACAACCCCCAACTTGTCCCCGAAATAGGCAAACTTTCCTTTACAGAACCAAAGGCTTTGTGAGTATGTCTGCAATCTGCTCACTGGTTGGCACATACTGTAGCTTTACAGAACCTATTTGCATGCACTCCCGAATGAAGTGGTACCTTGATTTCTGCTTCCCGTTGAACCTATAAATAGCCCTTGAATCCAAGCTGAAACAACAACTTGATGTGCTCTTCCTGTCCAATCTGCATCCGAATAACCCACGAGCTTCACTCCATCTCCCTGGATATAGCTCAATCCAAATTCGACTTCCCCACGCAGATACCTCAACACATGTTTTACTGCCACCTAGTGTACATGCTTAGGCTCTACCATGAATTGACTGAGTGTATTGACAACAAAACACAAATCTGGTCTGGTGTTAACCAGATACATAAGAGAGCCAATGAGGTGTCTGTAGAGAGTGGCATCTACTCCCTCTGACTTGGAAGCATCTATCTTCTTCCAGTTAGTAACCATGGGTGTTGCCATAGGCCTGCAATTCTGCATGCCAAACCGCTTCAAGATCTCCACAGCATATTTCCCTTGTCCAAGGAAAATTTGCCTATTCTTCTGCCACACCTCCAATCCATGAAAATAATGCATCTGTAATATTCCGAGCACAAATTTTCCCTTTATTTCCGCCCTTAGTTTTTCCTCACAAATGTTTAGTCTACCAGTTCAAATGTTTTGAGGATAATGTGGCACACATATGTATATACAAACAACAGCAACTTATGTGTATAATATCAGAGATAAGCTTAACAAAAATTCTTAGAAATAAACCGCACTTGTTATTCAAGGCTAAGGGGCTGCTCATTCATACAATGACTGATAAATACTTCAATATTACAGCAGCAATATTACTATTTTCTGACAGTAAACATAATAGCAAATAGATGAGGAACCTGTAATATATTTCTGAAGGCAGAATATCCACAAATCTGAGGCAATTGAGGCTGCAAATGGCTACCAATTGTGTCCACGCCTCCAGTAGCTAAAACCCACGACAAATAATATCTAAAGTGTAAGGAAAATGACCCAGCAATAGAGTAATTCACCCCCACCAGGTAGCAACTCGTCCCCACACTTCAAACTCAGCCAGAATATCAGAAAAGCGACCCAGCACTATGAAGGCTATATCCAGGTCCTGAGATGAACGCCCAGCAAATATATTCTGCCCCCCCCCCCCACTGATAAATAAATATCCCAGCACTTCCACGGAGTCGATACCAAGAAGAAATCGCCCCTACCAATGACAATATTGCCCAGCAGCGATATCTCTCTATTTCCACACCGAAATTGCTCCTCTAGCTTCAGAAATGCGTCCCCACTTGCTCCAAATGAGTAAGGTAAGGAATCCATGCAGCAATACTCTGTCCACAAGCTGTAAGATGCGCCCAGCCTCTCAAGAGTGTGCCTAGAATGAAGGAAACTCGACCGCCAAGGAAAAATCGACCTCCACACTTCCAAACTCTGCTCCTAAATGACGGAAACACGATCTGGTTGAAGCACAATGAGAAATATGCAGTGATCTCTCCCTTAACTGACTAGGGTGTATAGTTGCAACACTGAAACTAGTAGATGAACAAGGGTTTCCCAAAAAAACCCTAGACTCTCTGCTCAAGAGCTCTCAAAGAATTTTTTCTCAAATGAGTGAATGCAAGAATGAAGAGAGACTCTTCATTTTCCTCTTTTAATATTCACTTGAGTCTTTTCCCGCTCACTTATTTATTTTATTTTATTAAAGTCACTTTAGTGGCTCCTTCACTTTATAATTTAAAAGTGACTTTTCGTTAGCCTAGGACCCAAGTCCCCCTTTTTCCCAATTTAACTTTATAAAGTCTTTCCTAGGCAAGTCATGTCCCCTTGTTCATTTTCCGCCTTAGCCCACAGGAACTTATTAGGCTAGCTGCTAGCGGAATTTCTTCCTTATGACTCCTAAGTGGATGGGGACATTACAGTCCTCCCCGCCCAAGATTGCTTGTCCACAAGCAATTTCAATCCTGGATGTTGGAGCACATGTTCTCCTTCCCAAGTAGCATCCTCAATAGGCAGATCTTTCCACTTAACCAGGTACTCTTTAATGGCCCTGTTCCTCAGCTTCCGCTCCTTGACCTCCAAAATGTCCTCTGGAACCATAGTCAATTGCCCTTCTCCATCCAGGGGTGGTAACTCCGTAGAAGTGATGATATGTTGCCCCAATGCCTTCTTTAGACATGAGACATGGAAGACATTATGTATTTTGCATCCCTCTGGAAGCTCTAGCTCGTATGCCACCTCTCCTATACGCTTCGTGATCCTGTAGGGTCCATAAAATCTAGGCTTTAATTTTTCTTCCCCCTTCATTTTGAGCGATGATTGCCTTTAAGGCTGAAGGCGTAGGTATACCTAGTCCTTTATTTCAAAGCTGCGCTCCACCCTGTGCCTGCTTGCATAGATCTTCTGCTGATTCTAAGCTATTTGCAAATTATCCTTCAGGGTTCGTAGAATATTTTGAATCTCCTAAATCCAATCCTTAGCCTTAGGCGCCCAGTTGTCTTCAAACATCTGATCCACAAATGTGGGTGCATCATATCCATACAGGGCTCGGAAGGGTGTCATCCCAATTGACATATGATAGGTAGTGTTGTAGCGGTGCTCCCCTAAGTGTAGCAATTTTATCCAGGCTTTCTACTGGCCCGACACATAATTCCTCAGATAACCTTCCAACCACTTATTCACTATCTCAGTTTGACCATCAATTTGAGGGTGGTAACTTGTGCTCGGGGTCAACTTTGTTCCTACTAGTTTGAATAGCTCCTGCTAGAATCCTCCTATGAACTTGCTATCCCTATCACTGACAATAGTCTTTGGCAACCCATGTAATCATAATACCTCTCTGAAGAATAACTTCACTAAATGTACTGCTGAATATCTGGAGGGTATGGCGAAGAAGTGTGCAAACTTCGTGAGCCTGTCAACCACCACATAGATACAGTCCTACCCTTGCACCTGGGGCAACTCAGTGATGAAATCCATAGAGATGCTTTCCCATTTTTGTTCGGGAATGGGAAGTGGCTGAAGTAGTCTGACAGGGTGAGTGTGTTCTACCTTGTTTTGTTGGCAGACGCAGCAGTCTCTTATGAACCTCAACACATAAGTCTTAAGGCCCTTCCATGTAAATCTTTCTCGGATCTTCCTATAGGTTTTCAAGTATCCAGGGTGTCTTGCCAATTGTGAACTGTGTGCTGCATGCATGATTTTGTCCTTGAGTTGAGATTGCCTGTGTTACCAACATCTCGATAATATCTCGATATTGGCGATATTATCTTCAAAATCACGGTCGGCGATATTTTTCGATATTTTCATTCTTACAACTTTGTTTTTCATTCTTACGACATTTTCTGATTGTTGCAAATATTTTCGTTTTCAGACCCTCGGCGATATTTTGTTGATGCCGATGTTTGCAAATTCCGGTACAAGGTAGATATTGTCTTTGTAATAAATGATGTCATCAATGACTCTGTACCGATCATCCTGTGTCTGATTGTCAAGGATCTCGCAAGCAAACTGGTTCTTGGAATATTCTACCAACATAAGAGCTTTCCAGTCGGTTGAAATCTCCATGAGGGAGAGAGTGGGTGGTATTCTGGAAAGGGCATCAACTACCACATTTTCTTACCCTTCACATACTCAATCTCAAAATCATAGGCTTGGATCTTGCTGATCCACTTCTACTGCTGCTCACACAATTCTTTCTGCTCCATGAGGAACCTTAGGCTATTGTGATTTGTCTTCACCTTAAACCTGTTCCTCGCCAAGTATTGTCTGAATTTGGCCAATGCATGCATAATGACCAGCATTTCGTTGTCATATATCGAATAATGCCCCTCATAATCCTTAAGCTTGCGGCTCTCAAAAGCGATGGGATGATTGTTTTGCATTAACATAGCTCCTATCCCAATCCCGGAAGCATCACACTCAAGCACGAATGGCTGAGTGAAATTTGGTAAGGCTAGCATAGGACAAGAGCTCATCACCTGTTTCATCATCTCGAATGTCGCCTGTGCCTCATCCGACCAACTGAAAGCCGCTTTCTTAGTGAGATCTGTAAGAGGTGCTGTCAACTGTGAGAATCCCTTAACAAATTTCCAGTAATAAGTGCAATGGCCTAGGAAGCTCTTCAGTTCTGTCACATTCCTGGGGGTAGGCCATTCAATAATTGTCTCGATCTTTTCCTGGTGTACCTGAACCCCGTTTTCTCTGATCACATGCCCCAAATAAAGCATCTCAATCATGCAAACTAACATTTAGACTCCTTTGTGTAGAGTTGGCGTTCCTCCAAAATCCCCAATACTTCATCCAGATGCCTAAGATGTTCCTCCCAAGTTCTGCTATAAATAAGAATGTTGTCAAAGTAGACCAACCAAAATTTCCACAGCTGCTTATCGAACACGTGGTTCATGCAAGACTGGAATGTAGCAGGAGCGTTGGTTAGCCCAAACAACATAACCATGTACTCATAATGCCCATAATGGCATCAGAAAGAGGTCTTCGGAATGTCTTGTTCCCGAACCTTGATTTGGTGATACCCTATACGAAGATCAATTTTGGAGAAGTATTTTGCTCCCCTCAACTTGTCGATCCTCAGAATTGGGTACTTGTTCTTTATGATCTTCTTGTTGAGAGCTCAGTAATCAATACACATTCTCAAGGTGTCGTCCTTCTTCTTGACCTATACTACTGAAGAAGCAAATGGACTAGAGCTAGGTCTAATGTGACCCATCTTGAGCAACTCCCTGATAGTTTTCTCAATCTCGTCTTTGTAAGTTTTGGGATGCTGGTAGGGGTTGGTTATGACGGCTTGGACCCCTTATTTTGATTCTATCACATGCTCAAATCCTCTATCTGGAGGTACCCCTAGAGGAATGTCACCAAAAATCCTTTGATGTTAAAGAAGCAATACCTGGAGATTGTCTAGATGTTGTCGAGGATGATCTAGTGGCTCACTGTCAAAAATATAGCACTCAACTGACCACTATATATCTCCATGCCACATCACTGCCTCCATGCTGTGTGATGACACTATCTTAGGCAGATACTGGTGCATCTCCCGTAAGACTACCTTTTTTCCATCCGGACCCATGAATTCCATTTCCATAGTCCCCTGATTAGTAGTGTATTTCCCAATGGAGTATAGCAATTGAACACCGAGCACCACATTAGTGTCCGACACATCCACTACAAAGAAATCATCTGTCAACGTATAATTCCCCATGGTTATTTTCAACTTGGGAATCCATCTAGTGCACTCCATCTGATAGCCACTAGGTATAATCACTGTGAATCCCTCAAATTCCTCCGTCGGAATCTCTTGTCTATCCACCAAAGCTGCATCTATAAAATTGTGGAATGCCCCACTATCAATCAACACTGTAACCTTGTGCCCTCGTAGGACTCCTCCAACTCTAAATGTGTGGTATCTAGGAAGTCCCGACATGGATTCCATATCATGTCCCTTAGCCCCAGTCTGTGATGTCTCCTCACCTGATGTCTAGTGCCCCTGTTCTTGTTCTTGTTGCTCATCCTTGTCATCACTATTAGGCAATGTCCCCAAATAGACTAAATTTTGCTAGCAGAAATTCAGGGAGAATGTCTCCCTTATGACTCCTAAGCAGATGGGGACATTACAACATTAGACCCAAGTCCTTCATCTCAAATTCAACAACAAGATATCTCTTGCAATCCGCTATGAGCTTCTCTGATCTTGTCAGAAACAAGTCATCCACATAATACAAGAATGAGTGGCTCCCCCTTAACCAAGATGTATTAGAGGTTGGAGTTAGCCTCATTCTTGGTGAAGCCCATCCCAAGCAAATAATTGTCGATCTTGCTGTACCAAGCACGTGGTGCCTGCTTGAACCCATATAGCGCTCTCCTCAACCTGCAAACATGAGATGCCTTGCTGTGCACCTCAAACCCCTCTGGCTGCTCTATGTATATCTCCTTCTCTATCACTCCATTAAGAAACGTTGTCTTGACATCCATTTGGTGGATCTGCCATCCCAACTCAGCTGCAATGGATATCACGGCCCTGATAGAAGAATATCTCACCACGGGTGCAAATGTCTCACTGAAATCAATGCCTTCCTTCTGTGAGAATTCCTTAGCCACAAAGCGGGCTTTGAACTTGTCCACACTCCCATCAACCGCATGTTTGATCTTATAGATCCATCTAGAGCCAACCACT
>JASDQU010241821.1:101337-114729 GCA_032191745.1 Picea mariana | reverse complement strand
AAACATTCAGATGCTTTTAAATTAGAACAGAAAAGCATATTTATCCATACTATACTGAACAGGACATAGTTTTACATCAAGGTTTACTTTCCTCTTACATCATCAAGTAAAGCTGCTTGAACATTTTCAGGCCTATGATCATAGCGTCTCAACAACTGTAGACATGTTCCACTGATCAACTTTGCAGTCATGTAAGTCTCCCATGGTATATCCCTCTTAAGAACCTGGAAAAAATAAAAGGTTGAACACATTGAATATGAAAGTTACCAAAAATTAATTTTACCAAGAAAAGTTTCTAAAAAATAAATAATGATGATAACCAGCTGTAATTGTATCTTGATTTTAGTTATATGCCTCCATCCTATGTTGTGTTTCAAATATAAAGTATCTGAGACAATCAGAAACACGACTGGTAAAAGAATCTTCCCAAAATTGAGATGAACACAAAAGTGCATGCAGGATCTATGGCACGGACAGGGTTAACTAGGGATTACAGCAGGTAGTCGGAAAGTTACAGTAGGTGCATCCATTCAGTTAACGTAATTTATTAATTTGCAGTCAATCAATCATCTGCTTGGCCTGTGATCAATGAAGACACTTGTGAATAAATGGAGGGAATGGATCATGTAGAAATCCTGGTTGTTAAAATATGCAATGAAATGCCAACACATAAGGGAGTAAAACTAAAACTCAGAGAATGGCATTTTGTAATGGATAAGAAGGATAATCAACTTTTAAAACATCCGAGTTTCCTAACATAATGACAGCTTCAATTGTCACACAAAATTCAAACTGCCTATGGAAGGACAGAATATGTGAGAGAGAACAGCCAATGTCCAGTTTGGTTCTTTGACAAATGGTGCATATTCTATTCTTAACATTGGAGAGGACAATATAGAAAAATAGTCTTTCATTTATCAACTAGTAAGTGATGTAGATACTTTAACTCGCACAATTTGAGATGAATCCCTTATGAAGAATTAATAAAACAAGATTAGCAAATGGGTTGACAACTGCTTGGACCATGTCGCTGGTAAGTAACCAGTCCTCACTTAATCATCTTCATTTGTGGATAATTGATTAGTATGTGGCTAATATGCTCTGCTTTGTTCACAACCGATGACTGTTTGAAAGCTACAAATGAACAACAGATGTTAACCACTGGCATTCAGGCGAAATAATGAAATACCATTGACAAGACCATCAGAGATCATCGCATTGCTTGTAAACTGTGCATTTACTTTGCAATTATATAATTTCCTTTGATATACTGATCTAATTGCATACACCTCTCCAAAAATACGCCCTTCTCARCATAGTTTCTGGTATTTGGGCCTCTACTATGGATTTTGTAACAAACCCTACTGTGACAGAAGTTCAGCCAATGCTASTTACATTATTGCTCTGGTTGTCTACTCCAGAGATAGTTGCTAGTCCAAACCTCTTACACGTGGCCATCCATGCTTCTTTCTCCCAAGCCTAGTTATATGTTTTCCCTGCTTTAAACAAACATGTCTTCACTTACTGCATGCTAGTACATCCACTACACTTTTTTCCACTTTCCTCTTGACATCAATTGGAATGTCTTCATACAGTTACCTGCTTTGAGGCAATCAGACTGCAATTTCTACATTGATTTTGGACCACACAAGAACAACAAAGTAGTGATACTTCCAACAACCTATATAGTATACTTGAACACTTTACTTCATTTTCATCTAGCTTTTTTTCCAAGCCCGTGTACTAGATTCTACCAAATATAAGACCGCAGATTCAACATTCTCATTGCTCCTAGAATGGTTGGATTCCAATCCAAATTTCTAAAAGAAAGATGCATTATAGAAGGATGTATTTGCGATGATGTGTTCTGAATGTAGCTCTTTTGAGGTCGTCTATGAGAAAATGAAACATAATCATCTTCTGGTGCACTTATGCATAGTTGGTCAACAAAATCTTGGCATGATGTCCTTTAAGTAAAAGTAATCAAACTTTAAGATAACCGATCTGCAGTAGTCGTAGGAAACCAATGTCTTTGTTAAAAATGGTAGATATGCAAGAATTAATTCCCTCGTATGCTTGAATGGAGATTGTATAGCAGGATTGTACTTGCTGATTCCAAACCTTATGATACAAGCTCTGTCACTTAGGACTTTCATCAAAGACCGAGTCAGCAACAACAAGGACTTCTGAGAACATGTGAGTTGCCCTAAACTTGGGGTGGCTACCCATCACAACAAAAATTCTGGATATTCCCTGTTGCAAGAAAGAAGCATTGAACAGAGATGTATAACGCCCTGGGAATTATATATTGGATAATCCCCTGCAAGTTCATGGCAGCAATGACCAGTGCAAAGATTGCCGCCGTATAGCATCCACTAGGTAGGCTGGTTCACTTCCACAGAAGAGCAATGCGGTGGCCATACTTCTCTGTATCACCACATTACTTGCAGCCATGGGAAACAACCAAATGGTTGCTTGCTAATCAAATAAACCATCAACGATGAGGAGTTGACTGTAAATAATGTTGGCTAGTCGCTCTCTCTGGTAAAAACCAATTCCGACTACTGGGAAGCTTGCTATATCTAGTAATAATGGACGTGTTGGTCAATCTGCCTATCGGTTTCAACAGTCAAGATATTTAAATTATATGGTTGGCTCATTTCGTAGCCTGTCAAGAAGCTTAGGTTGTTGACGAAGCAGAAAAACCGTTTAGCCTCTTGCAATGCTTAAGATGCCAGTACCGATGTTTACTCGTTTAAAGGGAAAAGGGAACCAAGAAAAATACCATTTTTGAATTTAAGGCCAAGCGTTTGACACTTTCCATACTAAGGCATTATTTCATTCCCGTTGAGCACAACAGAAGATGTTTACTCGTTTAAAGGGAAAAGGGAAGCAGGAAAAATAACATTTTTGAATTTAAGGCCAAGCGTTCGACACTTTCCATACTAAGGCATTATTTCATTCCAGTTGAGCACAACAGAAATACAGAAAATGTTAAAGTGAAGCAAATCCTATAAGCAGATATAAACAGGTTAATCATAGATACGTGAGATATGTTTTTGGAGGCCTGATGCTGCAAAATAATGGTTGGATACCGAATCTGCCTTATTCAGGGGAAGACCAGGGCATGAAAAATTTTAAGGAGCCATAATTTTCTCGTAGATGTAGAAACCTTGGCATATCTTTAAAGTTCTCGAAATATAAACTTTTGCAAAATTTCCTCGGACTAGGGAATATACCACCAGCCATGGCTGCTAGATCTGTGCCAATAAATCAAATTGCCACTGGAGTTTCAGCCATGGGATAAATCATTCGTACATCGACTGCTGCGGCCTCATGGGCCGCGAGCTCAGCTGCCCCTCCGATCCTAGAATTTAAACCTCCTTGGGCAAATTTCACAACCTCGCATTTTTAAACAACAATTGAAGCATATGCAGTATTCTATGCTTGCGTGCCAATCATAATTAACTGGAAAACACCAATGGACCAAACCACCCAGAAAGCCTAACCCAAACCGATGAATATCAATTCCAAAAGATTATGTTAACGGGTCTCAGATCAGGGGAAGGATAAATCAAGGCACCTGCTCTGTAGTCAGCTCTGCGTGGTCTATATTGCGACTCTCCATCTCTCTTCCAGTTGCCGTAATTTACCAATTCAATGCAAAACGCATATCCAGCTGCAGATTTACAGAGAAACTGAGATCAAAGCTCCATAAAAATTTTAACCAATATAGTGAGCTGTGGGGATCCAGAGTTAATCCTCCAGATCGTGTAATTGGGATCCGCGAGACATACATTACAAAAACTAATAGATATAGATAGGTTTGAGTGTAAAAACGGGATAGGATCCTATTACCAGACAGCAATTGATTCTGCTCACAAATCACACAGAGATACTCCACCCTTATCAATATGAATGGAATGGAATGATTGTTATTTTGTTAAAACTCCGGACGCCATTAACATCACCGTCACTATAAGACCATCGCCCCCCTCTCCCGTAATAAGTATCAATGCATTACATCAAAGATTTTCCCAATTCAAGAATTGCACGATCTATGCATCGGTGTTGGGACAATATATGAAAAATGATTTTATGGAATAGAGATGGACATTATGCGCATCGACCTTATTATTAGAAAATAAGCCAACTCAGGGTAGGGTAGGATCCACTTGTCATATAGGATCGTCTCTTCCTTAGATATGCTTCAAAACAAACAATTCTAACTCCGTTAGAGGGTAATTAGTAAGTATTAGAGGGTAATTAGAAAAAATATATATAAGTGATAAATTATTGTATCAAAAATAGTGAGGTGCTTTACAATTTAGTATTGGGGAGATGTTGTCACCTAACGTAACATTGACAAAAACAAAAAAATTAAAAAAACTCTAGATCCATCTTAAACTCGGATCTATAGTGAGAAAAAATAAGTATATAGAAGATTAAGTATCTTATTAAGGTTCATTTAAACTAATTTGATTTCTTAAATATATGTTAAGTCTTTTTGATAATGAAGGAAAATCGTGTTCAAAAGGTGAAGCACATTTCCTATATATACACATGCATGTTTGTTGCTTAAGCTTTTAGTATAATGATTAAGATAGTTAGAAGAGAAAAAATGGTTCATGGGTTGGGCATGTGAAGAGCACATTCTCGCATTCCCTTACCCATTCTCAATTTGACAATGATCTTTTCCTCATTGAAGATGGATCCATCTCAAGCAAAAGTTTTTGCTAAAATTCTAGAAATTTTCTTGAGGGGAAATAAATATGGGAAAGCCATCCTTGTTCTTTAATCTGGTCCCTCGAACAGACTGAGAAACTATTTACAAATTTTCTACCTTTTGTTGTAAAGATTTTCTTGAAGGGTTTTCATACATTAGCATCTTCCTTAAGCCAAACTCTTACATATGTTTTGAATGGGACCCACTAGTAAACAAAATAAAAAGGGGATAAATCTTTGGTGCAACAATAGCCCTCTTTGGCTAGAAGACTTGTCTTAGTACAAAGTGTTTTAGAGGCAATTTCATTTTCTTGGATGTTAATAGCATTCATTCCAAATAAGGTGATTAAGAATTTGTGTTCATATTTTCGTAAATTTATGTGGTATGGTTGCTCCTTGGCATTGAAGCTTATGTTGGGCCATTATTTGATGTCATGTGTAATGTGCACCTCTTCAAAATATATACACAAGGTTTTAGATGTTTGGGTAATTAATGTTGTGCCCTAGTTTGAATATATGTGAATAGATGTGTGGCATGTCGCACAAAGATAGAATATGTGCATCATGGACCTACATGTGCACTAAATGATACTCCCGAATGATGCAGGACAATGGGACTTCAAGAAGCTTCCACACCACCATTGAATGTCTATATATAGCCTTAAGCCAATGATCTAAAAAGTTTTTTGTCATTGTGATGTGGGTGCGATGTCATAAGGGTCTATATGTATGGATTTAGTACCATTTTGGAGTGATGTACTATGTTGCTCAATGAATACCTCTAATGAGTTGTGTGCCTATGTTTCTATGTGAATGAATGGATCCCTTTCATGTCTCTATTCTCCTTATTGATTTTGTATTAACTTAGTGCAATGCTTATTATTCGTTGTTGTGAATGAATATAATGTTAATGTTAATGTGAAATGTTCTTGTCCTACCTTGCATTATTTTCTAGGCAACTAACATAAGGCTTTGGGCAAGACCTCCTCTCTCCAAAAAGGATGGCAATGTCAGCTTCCTAGACTACATTGAACCTTTATTGGAGCCATGTGTGAACCCTTGTGTCATTAAGACTAAACCAATGCCAAGTAAGACATGATGTAGTGGAAATCTAAACGAGATGGGATTCAGACTAGTTTGACAAATAGAATGACCACTTTGCTCTGTAAGAATGTGCCCATCTAGAGTTAGATGTGCACAAATTCAAAGTTTGATACTTGTTATTGCAAGAACATGAGATTTATGGGTGCAATTCATGATATTGTCGTTTGAATGTCTACAACAATTCACAAAGTTACCTCACTCACCTTGGTGCCCTAAGCAAGTTATTGAGTGGGTTGCACCAAATTTATTTAGCTTGGAGCAATATGATCATGGGATCATGCATGCAATGGACTTTTGGTTCTGGAGTGTTGAGGAAGGATTTTTTTTTGAGTTTGTGTGTGACTGATATCTATCTTTTTATAAGGTGCTAAAAGATTTCAAGAAAGTTTTTGTAGAAGGTTGATCGTTGAAATTGCATTTTGGATCAAGATGTTCATGGTGAAGAATGGGCCTTTGATTAGCCCCAAAGAGATGGAAGCTTGAGCATTGCACCAAGAGGTGGGTGCAAGCTAAGTAGTGGAGCCTATGGAGTAGAAGGAAGCCTATAAAGAATTTAGTGCATGGCGAAAGAGGTGGGAAATCAAACTGACAAGGGGAGCATATTCATAAGTGAGCAATGTTACAAGAAATTTTGTGGAAAGAACAAATGGAGAGAGTTTAGACAAGGAGATAGTCTGTCACATGGGAATGTAACACATGGATTATTGAAGAAGATAAGCGATTGCAAAAGTGGAGAGAGTTGAGGATCAAAGGAGTAATGGCTAACCATGTGGTGTTTGAGAGAGATTATTTGTTAGAGCAAGCAGTGTTGGAAAAACATGAGGGAATCATAAACCAACAACACTAGTGTTAGCGACAATTCTTGTCTTGGGCTCGAGAGCATCCAGGTCTGCAGGTTGCACGAAGAGCGCCCAAGCGTAGCACGTAAAGCCCCATTTCAGGCTAAAAATCAAGCGAGCGAGCAGTCTGATCTCAACGGTCGGGATTCATCCAAAGGAGCAGATCAACGGTTGGCGAGAAATCGCGGTTAGCGGAGTTGCGCTGCAATTAGCGCAAACACATCGCGCCCATATTGTAAGCGGGGAAGAATCTCAGCCGCCCACCCAGAGGGCGCATGGCGTGTGATCTGGTCACGTCGGCTTTTCGGCAGTCACGAGTTCAAAGGGCGAAAGTTCCATATCATTTCGCATCTCGAAACCTCGAACCCCGAAAGCGTCGAAGGCACCCAAAGCTGGGCCCGCAGTATTATGGAGCGATCTCGACCATCCATCCATAGGAGACACCTGGCGCGCGATTAGGCTCCTCGTCGTTTCACCCATCGCGATTTCGAGGCGCAAGGTGCAGCATCTTCATATTCCCAATGCGCGAGGTGTCGGGAGTGTCCGGGACACGGGCCCACAGCATCGTCGGGAGAGTTTAGAGTCGTCAGATCTAGAGGGACGCGTGGCGCCAGATTAAGCCGTCTCGGCGTTTCACTCATCGCGATTTCAAGAAGTAAGGATCAACCCCTTCCTATTCGCGAACGTCGAAAGCTCCTTTGAGAGTAAACGCAAGGTCATAGCCCATGGTCACCTGGGAAATAAAAGAGCTGCGCAAAGGGGGCCAAAGGCATCGGGTCCATTCGCCAAAATTTTCATCGCGTTCTCCGGGTGTCATTTGATCCGACCTCAAGCCTGGTTTTCGCTTGAAGTAAATGAAGGTAAGGAAGAGTGGTTGAAACCTCTCTTCATGCATTAAGTGCAAGATATGGAGGTTCCAGCAGACAGTCTGCCCGAGACGGTCCTGTACACTGATTTTCTCCAAAAGGTCATGGTCGGTCCTCATCTGACCAGAAAAAAGTCTGCGCGCACCATGTTGGCCTTTAATGTTGCTACTATCTCCCGTGCAGGAGCCATGCGCAGTTAAGGCGGCGTCTGACGAAAGTTACCCGTCCAAATTCGGCCGAGGGGACACCAAGTCTTGGGTGCACGATCGGGCAGAGTCTGCATGCGCAGACTGTCAGAAGACATGCAAACGCAATGTTTTTAATGCAGCGTCTTGTTTTTTGCTGCTGTTGTTGTTTTTTAGTATATTTAGGCGTTTTCACCATTTTTGGAAGTATCGATGGTAGAGCGAAGCTCCCGATTGTAATGTTTTAACAAACACTCTAGTTTGTTGGTTATGCATTTGTATGTAAGATTTCTTATTTATGAAAGACAGTTTCCTTATTCCATCTAGTTTTCATCTCATACTGAGGGAGTTCATGATTGACTGATTCACATGAATTATTGCAGTTGTGTTATGATAAAGGATTTATTGTGGCACTATTGCATTCTCTGGTTTTCTGCGTTTGAATGTAAGAAGATCACGCGTTCAAATGCATTCTCCTATAGTCTGCTAGAAACCTGATGTTGACAACAGACCTTTGCATTTCTCTGATAAAAGTCTTCCCCCTACTCACCCTTACTACAACTCACTGTCTGGAGTATGTCTAAGACCTCACTCGCCCATGCATGCCTGGCCTAGTTTCGGAGTTGAAACAGTATCGTCTGAGTTTACTTCCATTCGATCACCCCTTTCATACACAAATCGTGACATAAACTAATGGGCGTCGGGCTCTGCTCCTGCTGCAATCCAGGAGTGACTTCCGTCGCCAACATTTCTGGCGCCGTTGCCGAGGACGAAATTGAAGATTTTCCCTGGGCAGAACGACATTGAGCCTCTGATTCTGAAGGTGCATCAGACATCAGAGCCCTTAAAGATTGCTACTGTGCACCTGGCAACTCCATTGTGGCGACTCCAAGGTTTCCACATCACTGTTTCAGTTGTGGCTACTGTTAGCACACTTGAAAGCTGACCCTAAGGAGCTTTCTCAAGAAGGTTTCAGCAGCTGCTTTCTCAGCCTGAGAAGCTTCCTGGGGTAACAACAACGTTAGGATCTGGCCTTTGATGGTGANGAAGCTGCGCATCTTTCACCTGGCGACTCCATGATTCGAGGATCGATTGGCGACTCCACTATTTCGGATGGAGAAGATCTTGGCTCGTAGGTTTGCTCCTTTTGATTTTTCTGCTATTCCTGGTTTTCCTAATGTTGTCCCCTCTCCGAATGAATGGGGCGATTATTTGCCCGAATTTGGAAAATGTGAAGGGGACAACCCTGTTCAGCACCTCAGCGAGTTTCATGAACTCATGCATTAGTGGAAGATACATCATGAGGATGTATTACTGAAGATGTTCATGTTCTCGTTAGCAGGGGATGCGCGTAAATGGTATCATTCTTTACCCCCTGCTAGCATTTCTTTACTCAGTGAATTCCATGCAGCCTTCACTGCCTATTGTCAGGAGCTTTATCCCTCTGAGTTGATTTTTCATAACTGTTGTGAGGGATACTACAACAAATGTATACAAGATAGAGATGTCTCTTATGTAGGCTATGAGGATGATCCTAATGACCTAGATCAGAATGCAATCATTTCTCCTCCCCATTCGTCTGTTTCGGGTGAAGTTATGGAGCTGGTAAAATCTATCACTGCCAGACTTGACAGGTGGGAAGCTGAGCGATGTACAGAGGATTTTGGTATCTCTACAATGGATGATTATGAAGATCCTGAGGAGGAAGAAGATGCTTCGGGTGAAGTTATGGAACTGATAAAATCTATCACTGCCAGACTTGACAGGTGGGAAGTTGAACAATGTGCTGAGGATTTCCCATCCTTTGAAGCAGAGGCCCTTAGCAGCTCTACTGAGCGTGATTATGAAAAAAGCTTTCCCACGGGGCCTGTTTATGGTCATTATGAATCTGACCCATGGGAGAGCCAAGAAGAAGAAATCCTCCCAGATATGATTATGTCTGATGAAGGCTGTGATGATGGGGGTTGTAAGGATAGAAGACTGGGGGAAGAATATGCTCTGAGTGAACTGATAGAATAGGCGAAATCTCTCACTGCCCAACATGCAAGGTTGGAATCTGAAGGCAACAGAGAGAATTTTCCAGTCTTCAAGGCATTTGAGCAGCTCTTTTGAAGAGATTATTGAAGATTTTTGGGATGCGTCAGCATCTGCCCCCGATGAGCTTGTTGTCTCAGATCAAAACGATGAAGAGGTAGTTGTGGAAGAGGATTGTTCTCTTTTCCTTCACAAGATTTCCCATGATGTGTTTACATTTGGGGTCAAAATGGAGGAGCGGGGGATAGTTCCATTTCTGCAAGTTGGAGAAGCTCTTTCCCCCCCCGACTTTGATGATTATCTGGAAGAGGAGTAGCAGAACCCCACATCACCTTTTGCTTATCAGAGCAACTAGACCACCTATGACAGTTACGAATCAGAGTCTGAGCTCGATATGCTGGATTTTCAAGAGCAGGTCGCAGAACCTTGTCCTTTGCTCACTAAGGAAAATTATCACAAGGAAATCAACCATCTCGGTCTTTTAAGAGACGTTGAGCAGTACAAGGAAGAGCAGAATTTACCTGGGGAGCCTGTTTATGATGAATACGAATCTGACCCGGGGGAAAGCCAAGAAGAGGAAAAAGAACCAGAGGAGCAGTCTGCCCTTTGTTCAGAACCAGTCAGTGAGTCGCCACCACCTGAGATCAGCGAGCCTGCTTCAGTTATTCACCTGCCTGTGCTTATCAGAGAGGTTCGGTCGCATGTAAACAATTGTGTAGCAGAAGAGGCTGTCTGTCGTCAATTTCCTGGAATTGGCCACTCATTCGATGACCCTGTCAGCAAATATATGGAGTGGCATTTCCCTTATGTTGTGGAGCCGCCATATCCCATCTCAGCTTCAGCGTGTAAGGAGAAGTTGAAGAGTGTAACCGTTCTGCGGTCACGGTTACATCAACTGTTTGTGGTCACTGACAGAAGGAAAGAGCTTCCCTTCAAGAAGTTACTTGATTGGCTATGGTGGAAGTCTGATTTCACCTAGCCCCATGTAAAGTGTTTTATTAGTTTAGGATTGTATATAAATAAGCTCCTTTGAGCATGTATTTTTATTTTGTTGCTTTTATTTTTCGACTTGTATTTTCAACAGCGGGATGTTTTGAGCCTGACTCCATAGCCCAACAACAAGGCACTGAAGTTGCGGAATGAGTTCTTAGAGCATCACAGGGATGACTCTATCCCCCATGGAGCCTAATGTTAGCGACAATTCTTGTCTTGGGCTCGAGAGCATCTAGGTCTGCAGGTTGCACGAAGAACGCCCAAGCGTACCACATAAAGCCCCATTTCAAGCTAAAAATTAAGCGAGCAAGCAGTCTGATCTCAACGGTAAGGATTCATCCAAAGGAGAAGATCAACGGTTGGCGGGAAATCGCGGTTAGCGAAGTTGCTCCGAAATTAGCGCAAACACATCGCACCCATATTATATGCGGGGAAGAATCTTAGCCGCCCACCCAGAGGACACGTGGCGTGTGATCTGGTCACATCGGCTTTTTGGCAGTCGCGAGTTCAAAGGGCGAAAGTTCCATATCATTATGCATCTCGAAACCCCGAACCCCGAAAGTGCTGAAGGCGCCCAAAGCTGGGCCCGCAGTATTACAGAGCGATCTCGGTCGTCCATCCATAGAAGACACCTGGCGCGCGATTAGGCTCCTCGTCGTTTCACCCATCGCGATTTCGAGGCGCAAGGTGTAGCATTGTCATATTCCCGATGCGTGAGGTGCCGGGAGTGTCCGGGACCCGAGCCCACAACATCGTCGGGAGAGTTTAGAGTCATCAGATCTAGAGGGACGCGTGGCGCCAGATTAAGCCGTCTCAGTGTTTCGTTCATCGCGATTTCAAGAAGTAAGGATCAACCCCTTCCTATTCGCGAACGCCGAAAGCTCCTTTGAGAGTAAACGCAAGGTCACAGCCCGTGGTCACCTGGGAAATAAAAGAGCTGCGCAAAGGGGGCCAAAGGCGTTGGGTCCATTCGCCGAAAGGTTCATCGCATTCTCCGGGTGTCATTTGATCTGAGCTCAAGCCTGGTTTTCGCTTGAAGTAAATGAAGGTAAGGAAGAGTGGTTGAAACCTCTCTTCATGCATTAAGTGCAAGATATGGAGGTTCCGGCAGACAGTCTGCCCAAGACGGTCCTGTACACTGATTTTCTCCAAAAGGTCATGGACGGTCCTCATCTGACCAGAAAAAAGTCTACGCGCACCATGTTGGCCTTTAATGTTGTTGCTATCTCCCGTGCAGGAGCCATGCGCAGTTAAGGCGGCGTCTGACGAAAGTTACCCGTCCAAATTCGGCCGAGGGGACACCAAGTCTTGGGTGCACGATCGACCAGAGTCTGCATGCGCAGACTGTCAGAAGACATGCAGACGCAATGTTTTTAATGCAGCGTCTTGTTTTTTGTTGTTGTTGTTGTTTTTGAGTATATGTAGGCGTTTTCGCCATTTTTGGAAGTATCGATGGTAGAGCGAAGCTCCCGATTGTAATGTTTTAACATACACTCTAGTTTGTTGGTTATGCATCTGTATGTAAGATTTCTTATTTACAAAAGACAGTTTCCTTATTCCATCTAGTTTTCATCTCATACTGAGGGAGTTCATGATTGACTGATTCACATGAATTATTGCAGTTGTGTTATGATAAAGGATTTATTGTGGCACTATTGTATTCTCTGGTTTTCTGCATTTGAATGTAAGAAGATCATGCGTTCAAATGCATTCTCCTATAGTCTGCTAGAAATCTGATGTTGACAACAGAGCTTTGCATTTCTCTGATAAAAGTCTTCCCCTACTCACCCTTACTACAACTCACTGTCTGGAGTATGTCTAAGACCTCACTCGCCCATGCATGCCTGGCCTGGTTTTGGAGTTGAAACAGTATCGTCCGAGTTTACTTCCATTTGATCACCCATTTCATACACAAATCGTGACATAAACTGATGGGCGTCGGGCTCTGCTCCTGCTGCAATCCAGGAGTGACTTCCATCGCCAACAACTAGTAATAAATCAAAACCTCGAGAAAAGAAAGCCCTTAGACAAAGAGCACATAGATGCATGAGATGAGAGTTACACCTAAGGAAAAATTGGACCTAGAAGGGACTAATGCACAAGCTGAAGAGAATGACGTGTTGGAAGGTATGATGTGCCTATTCATGGACCCTATGGAAGACCAAGGAGTTGGTGAAAATGAAAGTTCATAGAAAAATTATGCCCAATCATACCACCCGCCACCCCACACACTTCATGCCAAATTGATACCAATAACAATTGGAGATAGTAGTACTAGCGGCACAAGTGTAAGTGGAAGTCAAAGTCAATGAACAACTCAAAGATATCAACCTGGTCCATAAGGATTTATTTTTATCTCACATCCAAATTGTATACTCATGGCAAATGTGCAAGGAGATTATGCATTGCACTGCCCCCACATTTTTTCTTGATTAGGGGTGAGGAGGATGCAAAGAAACGTTTTTTTCTATGTGATGCAATAAAAAATGCATGCAAAACTACCAAAGATGTGTGCATGGTTGATTTTCAAACTACTTTCTATGGAAGGGATTTTCAATGGTATATGAAGCATAGGCATAGCACCCCAAAAGGATTATTGAGGATTTTGAAGGAGATGGGGCAAGATTTTGTGAAAGTGTTTTATAA
>JASDQU010241821.1:62701-79022 GCA_032191745.1 Picea mariana | reverse complement strand
TGTTGTCGTACATGCAAATTAGGGATTTTTGTTGATGAAGTATTTCAGCCCCAAAACCATCTAGAAAAGTGCGCCCTTCCTCAAGGATCACTTTAGCATCCTCAGCACAACTTTTCAGTGGCTAGATCTCCTGGAAAGTGAAACCCTAGTTTCACAAAGTACGAGAAGTACCAAAAAACTAGAGTACCAGAAGTACCAAAGTACTAAAGGTACCAGAAGCACCAGTCCAGAAATCTGTTGATCAAGTTTGAAGGGGTAAAAGTTGGATTTTCAGAAATCTAACTGCACCAGCTTACTCGCCTTAACTCGGTGCATCTATCCCATGAATTAGAATTCCAAAATTCAAAGTTTGAAAAAATAGGGTTTCCTCATAAAACCCTAAGTTGCAGTTGCAGTCTCAAAACCAGTTGCAGTATCAATTGTAGTTGCAATATCAGTTGCAGTTGCAGTATCAGTTGCAGTTGCAGCCGTAGTACCAGTTACAGTCACCCTTGAAGTTCTTAAGAGTTGGTAATCATTAATGCTCCTACCAGATGGTGCCTCTACCTGCAAGTGTCGTCAGAGGTATGTACTCACACATGTTTAAATGGTTAAGCTTTAAAGGGTATTTGCAAGAGAAGGGATCTCTTGCCATAGATCCAGAAGGATCACAATATCCAACACATTCAGAGGAATAATGCAACCCAGGTGTGATTACTCTGATATGCATCTATTTGTTATGACATTATTTTGATTAGTGTTGCATGTTGTAGCTATGACCGTCATTCTAACCTTTGATCAAAATATGAGTCAAGGTATTAGATGGATTAAAAGTTGAGATCATTGAGTTTATCCTCTAACCCAACCTTCTGCCAAGATAGCATATTGTCTTAGTACAGAAGACAAGTTGAAGAAAGCACTCGTCATCTTGAGTGAAGGAGACTTGGAATAAAATCAAGCACACTCATTCTTGAGGACAGGGCTCCAGGCCCCAGGTTTGATTAATCAAGTTGATAAGATTCAAAGGTACACATGACAAGTTGATGACTACCCCTTTACAAGTAACCACGATAGTGGAGATAACAATCTTTGTAAAGTATTATACTTGATAGCATGTGAGCATATAGAGGTAAAAACTTAATGTAATCATTTGCCTTATACAACTAACACCTCCTCTAGGAGAAACCTCGTGTATTAGTTCCAGGTTGTCATGGAGGAATGTTCGATCACAACACTATAAGAGTGTTGACCTCATTTTGTAGTGTGTCTCTTAATTTTGATCGTTGCTTCAGACAAGCCATGAGTGATAGCTCTAAAGAAGCTATTGTGATGATTATTTGTGCTATTGCTTTATCTATTATTATCAAAAGGATATTATTCTTGCTTGTTGTTTTGTTGACCTTGTTTCAGGTCACAGGTGATAACCCTGAGAAAGCTATAGTGAAGGTTGCAGAAGGCAACATATTATATGAGACATGAAGCAGACTATGTGCATGACCATATACACTCATGCACCAAAAAAGATGAAGAAGAAGCTATCTCTTGAGATTCAAAATATCTCATATGAAGATCGACTGAAAGGAGCAGAAGGCTCCAAAGATGACCGAACATTAGAACGGGAAGCAGATCTCGTTTGAAGCCTGACTCTGTCTTCCATATTTAGACTTGGTATGCAACACCAAGTATACCCTATAAGAGATGATGAAGTCCTTGTAGACTCAGAAGAAATAGAGAGTAAACCTGATCTAAAAAAGGATCAAATGAAGAGACAACTTCCAGGACTGGAAGACAGATGCCGTGAGAAGACTAGATTGTAACTTCAGAGACTCCTAGGAAATATGAAATCTCCGGGATGATTCGCTTGTTTCAGTGACAAAGAAGGAAGCTAGTCAGAAAGACTAGGATATGAATTCTTTCATGAGAAGAGAAGTCAGTATTGACTTCCAATATTGATCTATACAGATCAAATGTGTTGCAGATGTACAAATCTTGATGCATGTCCAGAGGATTCTCCCAGCAAAAGGGGAGAAGATTAGGATGATACACTTATTGAAGGAACAGTTCCAGTACTTTTGAAGACAACCAAAACAACCATGATTCATATATAGTATGAAATGCAGAGGGAGAAATCCCCATATTTAAAATTTGAGTGGTAGTTGGTGCAGTACATCAGTTGGGTCATGAAGAAATCACTATGATAGCATTATCCCCATGAAAGAAGAAGAGCTATCCTCAGTATCGGTTATTGAGCCACTCTCAATTTCGAATGAAAATGTTGTCGTGATAAAATAAGAGCAGTTACTCTAAGATTTTAGCAGCCACAGTGAGAATGAAGCAGTCATTCTCAACCTCAGAGAAACTGCAGGTGTAGAATCCCAGATTCTAGAAGGAACAGTTGCAGGTGCATAATCTCAGATTGTAGAAGGAATAGTTGCAGAGAGAGTAGAGGACATACTCCCAGACAGTGAGACAGATAGTGCCTTGCAGAAAGCACATAGAGCTAACACATGATTGTGTAGATTGAGTTGTAGTTAAGCAAGTGTACCTGATTGGTACAATGTAATGGGAAAAATTGATTTGAAGATTGAAGATAGAAAGACTCATGTCTGCCAGTTGAAGAAGGATCTGTATGTGTTGAAGCAAGCTCCTAGAGCTTGATATGGCAGAATTGACAGTTTCCTGACGAGCTTGGGCTTTACCAAGAGTAAAGCAGATTCTAACCTCTACTTCAAGGTTATGAATGATGAGCCGGTGATATTGTTGTTGTATTTGGATGACTTATTACTAACTAGAGAAGAAAAACTCATCACCGAATGAAAGAAGAAGCTCGCTTCAGAATTTTATATGAAAGACCTTGGCTTAATGCATTATTTCTTAGGTCTTGAGGTATGGCAGAGTCCAGAGAGAATCTTACTTAACCAAGGGAAGTATGCAGTTGAAATCCTGAAGAGATTCGACATGTTGGAGGGCAAGTCCATGAATACACCCATGGAAGCGAAGATGAAGCTACTGGTCAACACTTCGTTAGAATTGATTGATGCCACACTGTATAGATAGATCATTGGATCGTTGATGTACCTGACGAACACCAGACCATATATCTATTTTGTCATGAACACCTTGAGTTAGTTTCTGGTAGAACCCAGACATGTTCACCTGGTTGCTGCAAAACATTTGATGAGGTACCTTAAGGGTACATTAGATTGTGGTCTCAACTATGATGGAGATCATGATTTCACACTGAGTGGGTACACTAATTCAGATTGGGCTGGAAGTGTCTTTGACAAGAAGAGCACTTTAGTATGTTGTTTCATTTTGGGATCAAGCATGATCTCATGGCAGAGTAGGAAGTAATCCAGCATCACTCTCAGTACAACGGAAGTAGAATACATTGATGCATATTCTGCCAGCTGCGAAGCTATATGGTTTCACAAGTTGTTGACCTGTCTAGTCGACCTAGAGACGGAAGCAACCACGATCCTATGTGACAACCAGAGCTGCATAAAGATGACAGAGAATCCAGTATTTCATGAGAAGTCGAAGCACATAGAGATCCGATATCATTACATCCATGACATGGTGCCGATAGGAGCCATAAAGCTCCAATATGTTAGCATGGATGAACAGGTTGCCGATGTGTTGACGAAGCCTCTATCTTGTGTTTGAGCACTTTCGAGATAAGCTTGGTATATTCCGAAAGGACCTCCCTCGAAAGGGGGAGTATTGTTGTGACGTAAAGCCAATCTAGTACTATGCTTCCAGCTTAACTGCTATGTTGAGATATGCCAGCCTAGTACTGTGCTTCCAACTTCATTGTTGTGATATAAAGCCAGTCTAGTATAGTGTTGAGATATGCCAGCCTAGTGCTGTGCTTCCAGCTTAATTGTTGTGACGTAAAGCCAACCTAGTACTGTGCTTCCATCTTAATTGTTGTGACATAAAGCCAGTCTAGTACTGTGTTGAGATATGCCAGCCTAGTACTGTGTTGAGATATGTCAGCCTAGTACTGTGCTTCCAACTTAATTGTTGTGACGTAAAGCCAACCTAGTACTGTGTTGAGATATGCCAGCCTAGTACCATGCTTCCAGCTTAATTATTGTGACGTAAAGCCAGCCTAGTACTATGTTGAGATATTCCAACCTAATATTGTGCTTCCAGCTTAATTGTTGTGATGTAAATCCAATCTAGTATTGTGATTCCAGCTTAATTGTTGTGTCGTAATTCCAGCTTAATTGTTGTGGTGTTTCCAACTTAATTGTTGTGTGGTGTGCTAGCTTAATTGCTGTGTGGTGTGCCGGCTTAATTGTTGTGATGATGTGTCAGCTTAATTGCTATGATAATGTGACAACTTAATTGTTGTGATGTGTTTCCATCCTTTGTGATGTGATATTGTTGCTTTTGATGTTGTATCATCCTTGTGTTGTTATTGATGATGAGGATGTATTAGTGTTATACTAATCCATGTCGATGCATATGATGATGATGATGCCACTTTAGCCTCTTGCTGAAGATGATGATGATGATGCCACTTCAGCTTCTGAGTCCTTGCTGAAGATGATGATGATGATATTATTTCAGCTTTAATACTGAAGATGATGATGATGTTACCTTAGCCTCATACCGATGAGGATGATGATGCTACTCCAGCTTCATGCTCTGTTGATGATGCTCCAACCTCTATGTTGTGTTGATGATGAGAAAAACTTCCGATGATTTATAGATACATGAGTCAATGTTCCAAGACGATATTGATGATGTTGTCCTCTCACCCACCTGATGTTGTTGATGATCTTGTCCTCTCTCTCGCCTGATGTTGTTGTAGAATACCCTTCTTGTTAAGGGGGAGTGTTGAAATAATGTAACTGCAAAGTGTATTCTAATTATTATTGTAGTATTATTCATTAGATCAATCCCCTATTGTGAATTGATCATGTCGGCTATTGTAAAAGACCAAATCCCCTTTTGCGGATTCGTCAAAACATAATTGTAATAGGCAGAATAAGAAGTCGACCCCATAATATATTAAAGAGGCCCCATAATATATTAAAGGTGGTTATAACCACCCAGATTGAGAAGTTGGCCCTGCCAGTGAAAAGACACCTCCACATGTGCCAGAGTTGTATAAATAAGGGGGCTAGTGCCTCACTTAGACACACACTCACTTGTTCATTTGAGGAGAAAGTTTCAGAGTTGTAGTTGGAGAAGAGAGAGAGAGAGAGAGAGAGGCGCATTCTTGGGAGAGGACTTTCTGTATTTGTTTGAGTTATCTCTTGGCATTGTATTGGCTATCTATAATAAGGAAGTTTTGTTGGGTTTTCTCCCCCATGAGGGTTTCCTAGGACAAATGATGTGTCTCTTGTGATTGTGTATTTCTTAGTGATCCTATCTGATGCTATTGTTATCTAGTGAATTGCAAAGAACTTTGATAATACAACAAACCTTAACATGGTATCATAGCTAAGCTGAAGAGAGCATCTTTCACAAGAGAAAGTGAAAAACGTCACTGTTGTCGTACATGCAAATTAGGGCTTTTTGTCGATGAAGTATTTCAGCCCCAAAACCATCTAGAAAAGTGTGCTCTTCCACGAGGATCACTTTGGCATCCTCAACACAACTTTTCAGTGGCTAGATCTCTCGAAAAGTGAAACCCTAGTTTCACAAAGTACCAGAAAACCAGAGTACCAGAAGTACCAGAGTACCAGAGGTACCGGAAAACCAGAATCACCAGTCCATAAATCCGTTGATCAAGTTTGAAGGGGTAAAAGTTGGATTTTCATAAATCTGACTGCACCAGCTTACTCGCCTCAACTCAGCGCATCTATCCCCTGGATTAGAATTCCAAAATTCGAAGTTTGAAAAATTAGGGTTTCCTCATAAAACCCTAAGTTGCAGTTGCAGTATCAATTGCAGTTGTAGTATTAGTTGCAATTGTTGTCGTAGTACCAGTTGCAGTCACCCTTGAAGTTCTTAAGAGTTGGTGATCATTACCGCTGCTACCAGATGGTGCCTGTACCTGCAAGTGTCGTCAGAGGTATGTACTCACACATGTTTAAACAATTAAGGTTTAAAGGGTATTTTCATGAGAAGGGATCTCTTGCCATAGATCCAGAAGGATCTCAAGATCCAACACATTCAGAGGAATAATGCAACCCAAGTGTGATTATTCTGATATGCATCTATTTGTTATGACATTATTTTGATTAGTGTTGCATGTTGTAGCTATGACCATCATTCTAACCTTTGATCAAAATCCGAGTCAAGGTATTAGATGGATTAAAAGTTGAGATCATAGAGTTTATCCTCTAACCCAACCTTCTGCCAATATAGCATATTGTGTTAGTACAAAAGACAAGTTGAAGAAAGCACTCGTCATATTGAGTGAAGGAGACTTGGAAGAAAATCAAGCACACTCATTCTTGAGGACAAGGCTCCAGGCTCCAGGTTTGATTAATCAAGTTGATAAGATTCAAAGGTACACATGACAAGTTGATGACTACCCCTTTACAAGTAACCACTATAGTTGAGATAACAGTTTTTGTAAAGTATTATACTTGATATCATGTGAACATACATAGGTAAAAACTTAATGTAATCATTTTCCTGATACAACTAACACACAATATAAGAGTGTTGACCTCATTTCGTAGTGTATCTCTTACTTTTGATCATTGCTTTAGACAAGCCATGAGTGATAGCTCTAAAGGAGCTATTGTGATGATTATTCGTGCTATTGCTTTATCTATTATTATCAAAAGGATATTATTCTTACTTGTTGTTTTGTTGACCTTGTTTCAGGTCACAGGTGATAACCCTGAGAAATCTATAGTGAAGGTTGCAGAAGGCAACATATTATATGAGACATGAAGCAGATTATGTACATGACCATATACACTCATGCACCAAAGAAGATGAAGAAGAAGCTATCTCTTGAGATTCAAAATATCTCATATGAAGAGCGACTGAAAGGAGCATAAGTCTCCAAAGATGACCGAACATTAGAGCGAGAAGAAGATCTCATTTGAAGCCTGACTCTGTCTTCTATATTTAGACTTGGTATGCAACACCAAGTATACCATGTAAGAGATGATGAAGTCCTTGTAGACTCAGAAGAAATAGAGAGTAAGCTTGATCTCATAAAGGATCAGATGAAGAGACAACTTCCAGGACTGGAAGACAGATGTCGTGAGAATACTAGATTGTAACTTTAGAGACTCCTAGGAAATATGAAATCTCTGGGATGATTCGCTTGTTTCAGTGACAAAGAAGGAAGCCAGTCAGAAAGACTAGGATGTGAATTCTTTCGTGAGAAGAGAAGTCAATATTGACTTCCAATATTGATCTATACAGATCAAACGTGTTGCAGATGTACAAAGCCTAATGTATGTCCAAAGGATTCTCCCAGCAAAAGGGGAGAATACTATGACAAGACACTTATTGAAGAAACAGTTCCAGTATTTAAGAAGACAACTAGAACAACCATGATTCATATATAGTATGAGATGTAGGGGGAGAAATCCCTATATTTAAAATTTGAGTGGCAGTTGGTGGAGTACATCAGTTGGGTCATGAAGACATGACTATGATAGCATTACCCCCATGAAAGAAGAAGAGCTATTCTTAGTATCAATTATTGAGCCACTCTCAGTTTCAGATGAAATTGTTGTCGTGATAAAATAAGAGGAGTTACTCTCAGATTTTAGCAACCACAGTCAGAATGAAGCAGTCATTCTAAGCCTTAGAGCAGCTGTAGGTGCGAAATCCCAGATTCCAGAAGGAACAGTTGCAGAGAGAGTAGAGGACATACTCCCAGACAGTGAGACAAATAGTGCCTTGCAGAAAGCACATAGAGCTAGCACATGATTGTGCAGATTGAGTTGCAGCTGAGCAAGTGTACCAGATTGGTACAATGTAATGGGAAAAAATGATTTGAAGATTGAAGATAGAAAGACTCATGTCTGCTAGTTGAAGAAGGATCTGTACATGTTGAAGCAATCTCCTAGAGCTTGATATGGCAGAATTGACAGTTTCCTGACGAGCTTGGGCTTTACCAAGAGTAAAGCAGATTCTAACCTCTACTTCAAGGTTATGAATGATGAGCCGGTGATATTGTTGTTGTATGTGGATGACTTATTCCTAACTGGAGAAGAAAAACTCATCACTGAATGAAAGAATAAGCTCGCTTCAGAATTTGAGATGAAATATCTTGGCCTAATGCATTATTTCTTAGGTCTTGAGGTATGGCAGAGTCCAGAGAGAATCTTCCTTAACCAAGGGAAGTATGCAGTCGAAATCCTGNTTCGACATGTTGGAGTGCAAGTCCATGAATACGCCCATGGAAGCAAAGCTGAAGCTACTAGTCGACACTTCGTCATAATTGATTGATGCCACACTGTATAGATAGATCATTGGATCGTTGATGTACTCGACGAACACCAGACCAGATATATGTTTTTCCATGAACACCTTGAGTTAGTTTCTGGTAGAACCCAGACATGTTCACCTAGTTGCTGCAAAACAGGTGATGAGGTACCTTAAGGGTACATTAGATTGTGGTCTCAACTATGATGGAGATCATGATTTCACACTGAGTGGGCACACTGATTCAGATTGGGCTGGAAGTGTCTTTGACAAGAAGAGCACTTCAATATGTTGTGTCAATTTGGGATCAACCATGATCTCATGGCAGAGTAGGAAGCAATCTAGCATTGCACATAGTACAACGGAAGCAGAATACATTGTTGCGTGTTTTGCCAGCTGCGAAGCTATATGGCTTCGAAAGTTGTTGGCCTATCTAGTCAGCCTAGAGATGGAAGCAACCACGATCCTATGTGACAACCAGAGCTGCATAAAGATGACAGAGAATCCAGTATTTCATGACAAGTCGAAGCACATAGAGATCCGATATCATTACATCCATGACATGGTGCAGAGTGGAGCCATAAAGCTCCAATATGTTAGCACAGATGAACAGGTTGTCGATGTGTTGACCAAGCCTCTATCTCGTGTATAGTTTTAGCACTTTTGAGATAAGCTTGGTATAGTTCGAAAGGACCTGCCTTGATAGGGAGAGTATTGTTGTGACGCAAAGCTAGTCTAGTACTGTGCTTCCAGCTTAACTGCTATGTTGAGATATGCCAGCCTAGTACTGTGCTTCCAACTTAATTGTTGTGACATAAAGCGAGCCTAGTACTGTGCTTCCAGCTTAATTGCTGTGACATAAAGCCAGTCTAGTACTGTGTTGAGATATGCTAGCCTAGTACTGTGTTGAGATATGCCAACCTAGTACTGTGCTTCCAACTTAACTGTTGTGACATAAATCCAACCTAGTACTGTGTTGAGATATGCCAGCCTAGTACCGTGCTTCTGACTTAATTGTTGTGCCGTAAAGCCAATATAGTACTGTTTTGAGATATGCCAACATTGTACTGTGCTTCCAGCTTAATTGTTGTGACGTAAAGCCAGTCTAGTATTGTGATTCCAGCTTAATTGTTGTGTGGTGATTCTAGCTTAATTGTTGTGGTGTTTCTACCTTAATTGTTGTGTGGTGTGCCAGCTTAATTGTTGTGATGATGTGTCAGTTTAATTGCTGTGATAATGTGCCAGCTTAATTGTTGTGATGTGTTGCGAGCCTTTGTGTTGTGATGTTGCTGCTTTTGATGTTGTATCAACCTTGTGTTGTTATTGATGATGAGGATGGATTAGTGTTATACTAATCCATGTCGATGTAGATGATGATTATGACACCACTTTAGCTCCTGAGTCCTTGCTGAAGATGATGATGATGATATTATTTCAACTTTAATGTTGAAGATGACGATGATGTTACCTTAGCCTCATACCGATGAGGATGATGATGCTACTTCAGCTTCATGGTTTGTTGTTGATGCTCCAGCCTCTGTGTTGTGTTGATGATGAGAAAATCTTTCGATGATTTATAGATACGCCAATCAATGTTCCAAGATGATATTGATGATGCTGTCCTCTCACCCACCTGATGTTGTTGATGATGATGTCCTCTCTCTCGCCTGATGCTATTGTAGAATACCCTTCTTGTTAAGGGGGAGTGTTGAAATAATGTAACTGCAAAGTGTATTCTAATTATTGTTGTTGTATTATTCATTAGATCAATCCCCTATTGCAGATTGATCATGTCGGTTGTTGTAAAAGACCAAATCTACTTTTGCGGATTGGTAAAAACATAATTTTAATAGGCAGAATAAGAAGTCGGCCCCAGAATATATTAAAGGTGCTTATAACCACCTAGATTGAGAAGTTGGCCCTGCCAGTGAAAAGACACCTCCACATGTGCCAGATTTGTATAAATAAGGAGGCTAGCGCCTCACTTAGACACACACTCACTTGTTCATTTGAGGAGCAAGTTTCAGAGCTGCAGTTGGAGAAGAGAGGGAGGGAGAGAGAGAGAGGCACATTCTTGGGAGAGGACTTTCTGTATTTGTTTGAGTTATCTCTTGGCATTGTATTGACTATATATAATAAGGAAGTTTTTCTGGGTTTTCTCCCCCATGAGGGTTTCCCAGGATAAATGATGTGTCTCTTGTGATTTTGTATTTCTCAGTGATCCTATCTTATGCTATTGTTATTTAGTGAATTACAAAGAACTCTAATAATAGCTTAAACCTTAACAATCACTCCCCGAGGAATTCCAATAAGAGAGCACACAACAGCTCAAGTCCATCCCATGTTAGGAAGCATAAGAGATCTGGGGTGGATGAGCTACGAGGTGAAATGAACAAAATAAAACCTCCTACATTTGATGATGAGCACAAGAAGGATGAGGATGCAGACACATGGTTGTTGGGCATGAGAAAGTATTTTCAACTACATAATTATTCTTCTCATGCAAAAGGTAGAATTGTCATCTATCAACTCAAGGGAAAGGCATCCATGTGGTGGGATCAGCTTGTGCAGGTGCAACACATTAAAGAGAAAAGTGTTACTTGGAGGGAATTCAATAAGTATTTTGAGAAAAAATACTTGACTAAGAGATACTATGACAAGAAAATTTAAGAGTTCTTTGAACTCAAGCTTGGGAGTATGACCATAGATGAATATGAGAGAAGGGTTCTAGAACTACTGAAGTATGTCTCTTTCATCAAGGTTGGGACAGTCAAAATTCAAAGGTATTTGAGTGGATTGCCATCATTCATCAGTGACAAAATATAGTATGATGATCCCAAGACATTGGAAGAGACCATAAGGCGAGCTAAATGCTTACATGATAAGAAGAAAGCAAGGCCAACTTTCCAAAAAGCTTGGGAAGACAAAAAGAAATTCAAGATGGATGAGAGGAAGAAGGGATCTAAGCCACCCTTCTTCAGAAATAATCCACAGGGACAACAAATGCCTAAGAAACCCAGAACGATTGACACAGGGAGTCAAAGGCCAAGGCAACCACCTATTCAATGTTGGGGTTGTAAAGGAGATCATATGTTCAGAGATTGTCCTCACAAAGGTGAAAAAGAAAGGATTGTTCACAATGTACAACAAGGTGAAATAATGGAGGGCATGGACAGAAATGTACCAAGGATCTATGCAGCCCTGGATAACAAGCAAGCAAAGTATTAGTCACACATGATTGAAGTGGAAGGTATGATCAACAACCAAACCATTGCTATTTTAATTTATTTAGGAGCTAGTCATAGTTATATAGATCCTAAGATGGTGGAAAGTTTGCATTTGCCAAGAATCAAGCATGTAAAATCTTGGTTGGTGCAACTGACTACAGAAGCCAAAAGAAAAGTTAATGAGATGGTTAAGTCATGTCTTATGGACATAAATGGGTTGAACACCAGGGCATATTTGAACATCTTGCCTTTAGGTTCCTATGACTGTCTAATTGGGATGGATTGGTTGGACCAACATCATGCTATCCTAGACTGTCATAACAAGGCATTCAATTGCTTGGATGAGGAAGGGAGCCTAAGAAAAGTGCAGGGAATTCCCAGGGCAGTAACCATCAGAGAAATTTCAGCATTGTAGCTGAAGAAATGTTACAGAAAAGGGTGTCGAATATTTGCAGCACATATGGAAGAGACACCTAGAGATAAGGTGCCAAACTTGGAAGATCATGCAGTCCTAGAAGATTTTGAAGATGTGTTCAAGGAGATACCAGGACTACCCCCAAAGAGAGATATTGATTTCTCTATAAATTTAATGCCTGGAGCAGCTCCAGTGTCAAAGACTCTTTACATAATGAGTACACCAGAGTTGAAGGAGTTGCAAATGCAGCTTGAAGAACTTCTGAAGAAGGGGTATATACGCCCAAGTGTGTCACCTTGGGTGCCCCAATCTTGTTTGCGAAGACGAAAGATGGAAAATTAAGATTGTGCATTGATTTTAGACAGTTGAATAAAGTGATTGTTAAGAACAAGTATCCTCTGCCAAGGATTCATGATCTCTTTGATCAATTAAAGGATGCAAAGACATTTTCAAAGATAGTTCTCAAGTCAGGATACCATCAGGTAAGGATTAAAGAGGAATATATCAGGAAAACCACCTTTAGGACAAGGTATGGTCATTATGATTTCACAGTGGTGCCATTTGGGTTGTTAAATGCACCAACTGTTTTCATGTGCTTAATGAATGGTGTTTTCCGAGAATATTTAGACAAGTTTGTCATTGTCTTTTTGGATGATATTCTAGTATATTCCAAGTCAGAAGAAGAGCATGAGAATCATTTGAGGATGGTTTTGCAAGTATTAAGGGAACATCAGTTGTATACAAAATTGAGCAAGTGCTCATTTTATCAAAATCAAATTCATTATTTGGGACATATCATTTTGAAGGATGGGATAACAGTGGATCCTGAGAAGGTAGAAGCCATTAGAGAGTGGTCAGCGCCAAATAATGTGACAGAGGTCAAATCATTCATGGGCCTTGCAGGCTACTACAAAAGATTTATTGAAGGATTTTCAAAGATTGCACACCCAATCACTTCCTTGCAAAGAAAGGGTGTGAAGTTTCAGTGGACATTGGAATGTGAAAAGAGTTTCGAACACTTGAAACAATTATTAACAAGTGCTCCAATACTAAGGATTGCAGATCCAAATGAAGACTTCGTTGTATGCACATATGCATGTAAAGAGGGACTTGGTGGAGTCCTCACTCAAAATGGGTTTGTTATATGTTATTAATCGAGGAAGTTGAAGGAGCATGAAAGAAACTATGCCACTCATGATTTGGAGTTGGCAACCATATTGCATGCCTTGAGGAAATGGAGACACTACCTCATGGGAAAAATGTTTGAGCTAAGAATAGACCATAATAGTCTGAAATTTTTATTTGATCAACCAACTCTAAATGCTAGGCAAAGCAGATGGTTATAATTTTTAAGTGAGTATGACTTCGATATAAAGCATATCAAAGGGAAAGAGAACAAAGTGGTTGATGCACTCAGCAGAAGAGTGCATAAAATGCATGCTACAACCATTAGCATGTACCAATCATATTTGAAAGACATAATTACAGAGGCTACCAAATCAGATTTGCAATACAAAGATTTAGTGGCAAAATTACAACAAGGTAATTTGCAATAGAAAATTGAAGATTACAAGTTAGATAATGATGAAATTCTCAGGTATAGGGGCATAATTTATGTACCAAATTCGCAGGAATTGAAAAATCTGATATTGATAGAAATGCATAATGTGCCTTATGCTGGGCACCCAGGATATCAGAAAACTATTGCAACTGTCAAGAGCCAATATTATTGGCCAGGCATGAAGAAAGAGGTTGCTGATTTTATTGCTAGATGTTTGGAATGTCAAAAGGTAAAGGTTGAGCATAGACACCCAACTAGTTTGCTACAACCATTACCCATTCCTGAGTGGAAATGGGAAGTTGTAACCATGGATTTCATCACTACACTGCCCAGAACACACAAGCAACATGATTCTTTCATGGCAGTGGTGGATAAGCTTACTAAAGCTGCCCATTTTATTCCAATTAAGCTCACTCACAAGGCAAAAGACATTGCTAATGTTTATATGAGGGAAATTGCTAGATTACATGGCATACCCAAGCCAATTGTGTCTGATAGAGATCCAAAATTTACCTCAAAATTTTGGAAAGGGTTATTTAATGGATTTGGAACAAATTTGAATTTTAGTACAACTTATTATCCAGAATCAGATGGATAAATAGAGAGGGTGAATCAAGTGATTGAGGATATGTTAAGAATGTATCTGATGGATAAACCATCAAAATGGGAAGACTACCTACACTTGGTAGAGTTTGATTATAACAAGGGGTACCAAGCATCTATAAAGATGAGCCCATTTGAGGCACTTTATGGCAGAAAGTGAAACACTCTAGTAACTTGGGATAACCCAACAGATAGAGTAGTGGTTGGGCCAAATTTGCTCAGGGAAATGGAGGAGCAAATGATAAAAATAAAGAAAAATTTAAAGGCTGCCCAAGACAGACAGAAAAGCTATGCCGATAAGGGCAGAACTCATAGGGAATTTAAAGTGGGTGACCATGAATTTTTGAAAGTGAAAGCCAACAAAAGTTCCCTGAAGTTGGGAAACTATTCAAAGTTGGCAGCTCACTATTGTGGGCTATTTGAAATCCTAGAGAGGAATCGTCCAGTGGCTTATATGATTGCATTGCCTGCATATATGTCTGTTCATAATGTATTCCATGTATCATTACTCAAGAAATATATACCTGATGTTAATCATGTTATTGATTGGAATGCGATTTAGGTGGAGCAAGAAGGCGCTTTTCAAGTGCATTCGGTACGCATTCTGGATTGGAATATCAAATAGCTCTGAAACCGAGCCATAGGGCTTGTAAAGGTCCAATGGACCTGGTACGGTCCTAATGACGCTACTTGGGAGCATGAGGATGCAATGCGGGCAGAATACCCGCATCTTTTTGAGGATTTTTGAAATTTTGTTGTATATGGGTACATGATGCACTGAGGACAGTGCATAAATAAGGGGAGGGGATTGTAATATCCCCAGGCCGCACCCAGTTGTAAATGTAATGCAAATGTACTTAAGCTGGTGAGCTGTATGGCATCATTTTGTATGCACCTTTCATGGCATAGTGTGCGCATGTACTGCGCACTGAATGATGATGTGTACACATTCCAGGATACCGCGCGCAACATCTTAAGTGCGCGCGATTATGAGGCTAGCGAGCCTTAGTGTATATGCTATGTTTTATAGGCTGGTGAGCCAGTTATTATAAGCTAGGATGCTTATGTTTTGATTAGGCCAGAGAGCCTAGATGTTAAAGGCCAGTGCACTTGTTTTTGTACATGTCTCATAATTAATATAAAATGCATCCATGCGCGCAGACCGACCACGATAAAAGAGATGGGGGACTAAACTCCACTAGTTAGGGAAAGTGAGGGGCCTACAAGTTAAGGAAAAGGGATAAGCTAGGGAGCTGAAGCCAAAAAGGAATATTATATTAATATTTCTTAAATCATAAAGTATGGATAATTATTTTATCCTAAGTTCTAAAGTTGGGCACAAGTGGGCCAAACTAGCTCCCAACATTGACAAGTGTCAAGTTGGGGACATGCATACATATTGTGGGGACTTATTTCATTTCCTATCATCTTTTCCATCATTCCTTCCATCATTTAGTCATCCATTCAATCATCCATGAGCATGCATACAACCATTGAGCTATCTTTTGTACCTTCATGATTGTACCTGAACCTGTATCCATGGCCATTTTGTGAGGGTGTAGCTGGTTAGATTGGGAGCTGGACTGAAGAAGCGGGTTGTCAGGTCCGTGGGATATTGAAGAGGCGGGTTGTCAGGCCTGTGAGCAATTTCTCTCCGAGTGAGAGAATTGTTGGGGATTGATTTCTTGAAGGTGTTGAACTACAGCTACATTGCTATGAGATAACTATGATAACTATGATTAGTCATATGAGCATGCACATATCTCTTTTGAAGGTCTTGGGATTATTTAAGCCTTTGCCCAATAAATTTCACTTGATTCTCCATCTCCTAGATAATCTCAAGTCCCATCAAGAACCTATCCTCAAGTCTATCCCAACTAAGAGGAGACTTGCATAGCCTCCCATACAATAACTGGAGGTGTCATACCAAGAGAACAATGTAAGTTGTTGTTATAAGCAAACCTGGTCAATGGAAGATACTCTTCCCACTTGGTATGCCAATCCATCACATACATCTGAAGAATATCTTCTAGAACTTGATTCACCTTCTCTATTTAACCATATATCACAAGGTGATATATTGTACTAAAATTACATTGAATGTTCAAGTCAGTTTGGAAAATTTTCCAAAACCTACATCTAAAAATAGAAGCTTAATCTGGAATATTCTTCTTTGGA
>JASDQU010241820.1:98154-114929 GCA_032191745.1 Picea mariana | reverse complement strand
GTTATAGGGGACAAGATCTCAGTTCAAACTATATTTCCAGAACTTGACGAGGAAGGAAAAATCATATTGGAGCCTGAATCCATCACTGACACAAGAATTCGCCAGCCGAGGAATAGATCCATTTCAGAGTATCTCATTAAATGGAGGAAACTATCGGCTGAAGATTCCACTTGGGAAGATGAGTCTTTTATACAGAAGCATCCAGATTTACTCAAGCGTTGCGGACAACACTTGTCACAAGGGGAGGGGCCTGTTAAGCCCTAAATAGTGGCTCATTACCCCTTAATTGGGGCATATTACATTAGTAATGTTATTTTATTTATGTCATTTTTATTCCATGAGTTGTAATTATACCTCCTAGTCTCCTATATATACCAAGGAGACATTTTCATTTTGAATCATCTTGTAATTGAACATTTATGTGGGAATAAGGAGGTTGCCCCCTCAAAGAGGATTATTATCTGAATTTCTCTCTTTTTCAAGGAGTTGAGTACTTATTCTGAGGTTTTTCTATGCTATATTGATATTTGGTTCCTAACACATGTAATAGTGGAAATTATGTTAAAGATCGTATATATCTGCGTAGCCCTGAGAGGCGTATGCAAGTTTTGTAATCCAATTGTGATAAGATTGTAATATTTACCTCTAAGAAATAAGAATACCAATAAATTTCTCCATAAATGTTTACTTCGCATATTTTCTAGGTTTTACCACCTAAATACGTGTCTTGTTGAATGTCATTTTGTTATCTTGTTTTACCTTTTCCATTATTTCTTCACAAATAATTTCTGCAATTTATTTCTTCTGTGGGATCACATTTTCAACAAATACATGGAAGCAGTGTATGTTGTTCATATTTGAGTATAGGTTCATTATTTTTATCATCCTAAGTAATGATACTCGATCAAAAGTTATGGATAGAGACTATCACAAGTTTGATAAGAAGGACAGAGAAGCTGTAATCTTACTTAACATGTAAGTGACAGATGAAATGCTTCCCAAGGTCAAGACATGGAAGACTTCAACAAATATTTGGAAGCATTTGAAAGAGTTGCATGAGACTTCAGACAAGGGTGGAGACTTATTCCTTAATACACTACAAGGAAAACACCTTGTAGAGGAGGTTTTTGCGGAGGTTTTTAGTGTCCCGAGATTTGGAAAAATAAAAATAAAAATAACTTTACTACAACCTCTATTATTCAAAGTGAATAATGGAGGTTTTGGCAGATGTTTTGATGGATATTCCATATAACTAAAATATTTTGGTAGGTGGAGTTTGTAGAAGAGGTTTTTTTTGTCAGTTCTTATATTGGGATAAATGCACCAGTGTGTTCTTAAGTAACATACGTTGGTGCTCTTAAAACTATTATGCATCGATTCCATTTTTTATTTTATATGAAATAGGTCCAGTTCTTTTCATGTTAGTGTACACATTGATACGTGTTGTTTTTTATGTAGAATATATGCTCATAAAAATAGTATGCATCGGTGCTCTTGTAGTCAGTATACATTAAGGCCTGTACTACCATGTGCACTGAAGGATAGTGAAATTTTGAATATTTAAGTTGAGATGTCGGTGTCTGTTGGCACGTAGTGGGAAGACCTGGGGTTAATCATCAACACACCAACAAAATCCTTAGACACCGTCCCTTTCGGCATCACCTACAAGAAAGTGAAGTCTCACCTGAGGCATCTAGAGGGGTTGCAGGAACCAATTTTATGCAATGATGAGGGAAAGTGAGGCATTCAACATGTTCTTACTCTGTGCATCGTTTTCATCACTTAACAGTTAATTTATCATGCAACATACCCTGTGTGAAACATTACTTTACTTGGCATTCATTCATTTACCAGTTACTTCAGTGTGCGACATTATGACAACATATATGAATAACACATTCATAATAGTAAGCTTTCATTATCACTGCGCAATATCAGTAACATCTTCATAATACTAAAAATTATATGTTATCCATATCACACACATAACATCACATAAAAACACAAGTTTTAAAGTGGTTCACCCTGATCTAGGCTATGTCCACAATAGTTGGATTCTTATATTAGTCATTTATAGTCTCCTTACAGCTACACATTATGGTTACAAAAATACGCAACAATAATCATTACTCAAACCTACCTAGTGGTTCTGCTACAATACGAGCCTAACTCCTGAAAACCTCATTCATACCTCAACTTCTTCCAAAACTGACGAACTCCAAATAACTTTACACTAAAAACTCTCCAACAACTCTCCCCTTTCTACCAAAATCCCATTACAAAATATAGTTTTACAATAGGGTAAACTCGCTACAATGTGGAAAAAATGTCCCAAAATACTAACTACTTTCCTCCTTTTGCATGTTGACTCCCAAACATGCTTCAACTGCTTTGTGTGCGTGCTTCTCCTTAGCCAAAATGTCATGCGATCCATTCATGCATGATTCCCAAGACTTATCCAAAATATCTATCCAATAGGACCCTAACATTCACCTGTGGTTCGTCTCGAGCCACTCGGACCTTCTTATAATTTGCCATGAACTTTTCAAATGTCTCCTTTGATATTGTGGCCTTCTCCTTTACCTTTGTCTCCTTCTGAAAAATTGTTTCGACTATTTCGGCAGTAACCTGAACCTGCATCTTCTCGACACTTTCTTCGACTGCCTATTTGACTATACCTCGAGTGGTTGCTAAGGCCATTGTCACCCTATAGGATTCTCTTATAGTACCTCAACATTTTACGCATGAGCCTCCTGCTCCAACCTTAGATGATTCATTTATGAATACAACTTCTTGTTCTCGTCCATTGTTCTTACCACCTCTGCTAGCGGTAATGTACTCATTATTGCTTTGAACTTCTACGCCTTTTTCCTACATAGCCTGTATCTTCTCATTGATCTCCTATAGCTCTCTATCTTCGATGAGTTGCGTCCAAATGCATGTGGTTTATGCATAGAGCTGAGCACATTCTACCTCTAGGTTCTTTATGCTCTCCACAACTATGGTCACTGTTTGTTCCCTTTTCTCCCTTTCTTTTGTTGGAGTACTCGATGTCATGCGCACTTCTAAGTCGAATATACATGCGCAGAATCCCATAATAGATTCGCCTATCTTTGTTACTTATTCTTCAACTGGGGCCTCCATCTTTGTCCAAGCCTTTGGGAGTTCTTTGTAGACCTTCTCAAATTCTTGTTGCATCCTTGTGACCTTCTACACGGCCTCTTCTCACTCTTACTTGAATTTTTTGTATTCCATATCCAAGGCTACATTCTCTATCATAACCTTAACCAACTTGTTAGATGTTTTTTTCTGCACGTGAGTTCATCTCTTGTGTCACACTCATCTCTATTTCTTTCAATACATTTGTTAGTAGTTGAGATAACACTAAGTCAATATGACCTAGTTCCCTTGCTTGTTCCTGCATCTCTATTGTGGGGAACTCTACCACCCATGTTGCTAACTTGATCAATTTGCATTCACCTACTACCACTAACAACTAAGATATTGCTAGCCCTACCTCCCCATTCTTTGTAGTTTATGTTTTCTATTCATCCTCTATCTATCGTACTAGCGTGAGCTTTGTTGCTTCTAGTAATTGGCACAACTCATTCATATGCTCCTGCATATTTCTGTTCATTTCTTCCTGTTGATGTGTCACATGCTGAAACGTGTCATATGTGACTTATTTAACTTGATCACTGATACTTCCCAAGTCTTCCTCTATCAAATCTTGGATGGCCACTTCCTTGATGGCTTTCCGCTTCATTCGTTGTCGTATGTATTTTCTTGTCTATGGTTCTTTCCGGTTCTTATTTTTACGCAGTGTTTTCTTCTAGGTTGTTTCTCCTATGCCATTTCTTCCTCTTGGTAGTGATTCTTCATCTTGCTCATAAGAAATATCTTCCACTTCAGGGTTTTGTCTCACCGAGGGGCCTGTTTTCACTGGTGGAATATTCCACTCATAGTCCCAATCTACCATGATATGGCCCATCTCGTCCTCAGTTAACCTGTACTGTGTGGGCATCCATTGTTGATCCAGGTCATTTTTTGCTTGTACATACATATGATGGTGCCCTGCCTTAAATCATGCAACTTCCTTATACGCATCGACCACCTATGGTGGTATGCACGGTGTCCTCTCAATGCTTTACCTAATGGTTTCTTTATAAATATAAAAGGAAACATTGGTGCCTATCTATCGTACCTTGTGTGTAGTATTCCATAAGTTCTGATATCGCATAGCTAGACATGGCTCATCCTTGACTCCCAAAAACTGTGTATCATCTAGCTCCCTACATGTTGATAGTGCAACTAGAATTAATAGCCAAGCGTAGTGGAACTCAGTGCCTTTATCCTGTGCCTCTTCATGATCAATCAAGAACTAGATGAGTAAGAATGTCGCCTAGTTTATATCAACTCCATCAATGCACTTTTTTAGTTGTCGTTATTACTATTGTTGGGACTTGGTATTTTCGACACTTTCTTAACAATTCACAAGTTAATGCTTACGTCACAAACTGTATTGTTGGGTTGCATATGCTTTCTACGTATAAATTATTTTTCCTCGGAATGTGTGAAACTTTTCTTTCATGCTCTCTAATAGAGCCTTCTCATTCTTCTTTTCGAAGAACAACAATGAGGGGTCTTCCCCTTGCGAAGACAGGCCGGTAATGTGCATGATCAAGTATGTATCAATTGAGACCAGCCTGTTGAGCCACAAGTAGCCCCTTATGGACACAACTCAACAAAATTTTTACGCAATCATTAAGATTTACACCTCCCAAAGTGTGGTATGTCAAATAAGTTCATAATTCCTTCTTTTTGCAACCTCGTATCCCAAATTTGTGGCTTTACCACTATCATTTGTGACTATTTTTGTGGGTGGATTTCTTGGTGGTATGTAATCCATGGGGAATCTCAACGTTGAGGAGGATGCCTCAAGTGTCTCTTCAACTACAGGTGTTTTTGTTAGTTGACTTTGTTGTTTCTTTGGTACTAATGTTGAAGTCGTTGTCTTGGGTGGTGTCATCTTCCTCTACAATTGTTCTCTACGTACAACTGGGATCTGCAACTCAAATATACAACTCGACTCTTTATGTGAACTATAACTGGAAATAACCTTCCCCCATCAACCCTTCACTTTCTTTATACCTCATCGTCATTTGTTAGCTTCCATTTGTGCCTAAACTTTCCATCTAATCCACTAGTTCTTTGCATTCATTACCTGTCGTAATGCTTCATTAACTCTATATCTTTGGAGAAATATCCGTTAGATTCTCCAACCTATCAAAATATTCTTTCCAATCTGCATTTATGGTTGTGGCACCACTACTTCATCATCATGGTAGCTCTTGATTGCATGTCCCGTCATGGATTGTCTTAAATTATCTTAATTGTTATCTATGTGATATCTTCTCTCTGCATGATCTCTTCTCTCTATGTGAGCTCTTCTCTCGACGCGATCTCATATCTCTACTCGAACTTGCTTCCTTCATCTGTGTACTCTTCTTCTTGCTTCTTTCTCTTTTGGGACATTTTCCTACTTTTCCTTTTTACCTGCTAATCTTAAATTCTTGGACTCTTCAACTTTCTACTTCTTCCATGAACCATTTTCTTGTTTTTCTCTGTTTTTTTCTGTTTTTTCTTGCTTTTTCTTTATTTTTCTATATTTTCTTTCTATAGTACACTATGATAAAAGTTCTATGGTACATATCCTATGAAATTCACCTAATGCATGGAAATAAGACCGTCCCTATACAATTTCAGTTGAATCTCGTTAACTAGTCCTTCCATGACTTGTCCATCCAACTACCCTAGCTGTACAACACCTGCTTTTGTCACATATCTGATCATGTATGGCCCTAGCTAGTGCGTCCTAAACTTCCTAGGGTGCTATAAGAACTTATCATCATAGAGAAATACTAAATCTCCTATCTAGAACTTCTTTTGTTTGTTGTGTATGTCATGCCATTCTTTTTCATGTGCCTTATGTACTTGTTTATGGAACACTACAACAATTTGGTCTTCCTCTAATACCAGTAACTACACCGGAATCCATAAGGTATGTCATCACAGCAATGCATAGACTTGGAACAAGAAACTCCATGGGCACGATTGCTTATTGACCATACTCTAATCTAAAGGGTGTCTAACCTGTCAAATTCTTACATGTAGTTCTATAAGCCCATAGCACTGCAGGAATCCTTGAGTCCCATTCGTCCTATCCTACAATACATACCTTTGTCAATACATTCTCCAATATCTTATTGAAGGCCTCCACAGTTCCATTTGCTAGAGGGTGATACGAAGATATCTTTTGATGTTGAATATGGAATCCTTCTATCAATGTTGCAATTGTATTTTTCAAAACATGAGTTCCCTGTTTTCTCATAATTACTTTAGGACACCCAAACCTTGTAGCTACATTCTCAAATAAGAACCACACAACTGTCTTTGAGCTGCAATATGTAATTTGTTCTTCCTCTACCGATCTTGTCAAGTATTCTATCACGGTAATTATGTACCTGGCTCCTGATCTCCTCGCCAGTGGATTAGTTGGTCCGATAAAATCTACTTCCAATTTTTCAAATGCCTGCAAGGTGACTTGCGGATTCAAAGGAATCTCATCCCTTCGCAAAATCATTCCTACTCTCTAACAAGAATCCCAACTCTGGAAATATTCCTTAGCGTCCTTATGGAGGATGGGCCACCATATCCCTGCATGCAAGATCTTATGAGTTGTTCCTTTCTTGCATAATGACCTCATGCAATTCCATTATGTGCCTCTGCTGGGATCATTAGTATTTCATGTTCTAATACACATCCTCACAGTATCCCATATGTGCCTAACTTATATAGATTTCCTATGATCAAATGATAATCCATTGCATTAACCACTAATTGCTTCTTTTGTGTTACTATCATGTCGGATGGAGCGATTTCTATACTCAAAAATCGGACAATTTCTGTAAAGTAGTCATCTACCATTTGAATTGAAAATAAATGTAAATCTGGTAAACTATCGTCTAGGTTCCCTGCGTCTTCCCCTATCAGTAGTCGTGACAGATGTTCTAGTCTTGCATTTAGTTTCCCTAGCTTCACAATGACTTTGAATTCATACTCCGAGAATAACAATAACCATATGCAAATTCTCCCCCCCAACACTAACTTGTTCGCTAGGTATCTCAGTGCAGAGTGGTCTGCATACATCTTCAAATAGGACCCCAACAAATAGTGTATAAACTTCTGCAAGGAATAAACCATTTTCAATCCTTCCCTTTATGTCATTGTGTAATTATTCTTAGCAGTTGATAGCTTCCTGCTAGCGAAGGAAATTGGATGTCTAACTCTCCCTCTCCTGGTTGGGCTAACACTGCATCGAGCACTATCGACAATGCATCCACATGGACGTGAAACTCTTTCTTCCAATCCTAGAAAACAGAATGGGCGCAATTACTAACATCTGCTTCAATACGTCTAGACCATGCTGACAGTCTTCATTCCACTAAAACTTAGCTTATTTATTTAATAACTTTTCCATCAGATTTGTAATCTGCGCATAGCCTTTAATAAATTTCCTATAATATCTTGTATGAACCAACATTGTTCTCAATTGTCTTACTGATGTAGGTGGTGGAAAATCAACAATCATCACTATCTTTATAGGATCAACCAACCAACCTTGCTTGCATACCACATGACCTAACAATATTCAAAACAGTGCACATAAAATACACTTCTTCAAATTTAATGATATATGATATTGTCTACATCTATAAAGAATCAACCACAGAGTTTCTATATGATCTTATAATCTAAACACTGTCCAATGATCTAAGTAAACTTCAAGAAACTTATGAATAAATTCATGAAAGGCTTCAACAACTACTCTAGAAAACACAAAAGGTGCATTCTTTAACCAAAATAGAATCAATGTGTATTGGTAGCTTCCCCATTCTGTCACAAATGTTGTCTTATGTATGTCTTCTGGCACAATCTTGATCTGATGATATCCTGAAAATTCATTAGTGAACGAGTAGTCCTCCTTCCCTCTTACATTTTATAACACTTTGTATGTAAAGGGTGTCAAAAAAAGGTCATGTAAACAGGCATCATTCAATTTCCTTAGGTATACACAAATTCTAATACCCCATGTTTTCATATCTTGAACTACCATTGGGATTATCCATTCGAACTCTGTGACAGGCTCAATGATACTAGATTCTATCATTCTATTAAGCTTTGCTTTCACTTTTTCATTGTGCTTTGGATTCAACCAGTAAGCTCTTTGTCTTACTGGCTTAGCTTCTGGTTTTAACAAGATACTCATCTTTCTTAATTCCCTAGCTATCCCCTTCATATCTGAAAAGGTTGTCGGAAACAGACCTTGATACTCACGCAATAAGTCTACAATCTTTTCAACAGTCTCATTGTTCCAATAGTCACCAATATTCACGAAATTAGGTTTCTCTTTCGTGCCAATATTCACTTTGTTCACTCTTAATGTATTCACATATGCATCACATTCGAGTTTTGGAACTTCTATTGCGTGCTCCCGATTCCCCTTCAATCTTTGGTTTTTGCACATTTCTTGGGTCTTCTTCTTGATCTTCTTTAGTAACATTGTAACGTTCTAGTATTTCATGGATTGTCGCAGATTCTCTATGCACACAACATGCAGGTACTATTTCTATATGATCTTCTTCCATAAAAATATTACTTCTAATGACTTGCAGATCTGCATCAACTAAGGGTGACTCGGCTTCAATACTCAATGTTACCTTGAAATTCTGGGTGAGCTCTTCCTAATCTGTTGTCCCTCTTCGCACTTCTAATTCTAGATACCAATTCTTGGGAACCGTCTCAAGTGTATGTATGAACATGTGCATCTATTCCTATTTTGGAACCTATCCCCAAGTTGTCATACACTGTGCAACATGATATGTCGGACTGTTCATCCATGTATGCTTTTGTGTAATTTCTTCTATTCCAAACCTAATATGCATCAGCATTTTATAGTGCTTTCAATCCCCTATTCCTTCCTTGTGTGTATCCCACCATCTTACTGGGGTTTCTTTCATTTTAACATATATTTCCAACAATCTTTGTTGTTCATGTATCTACAGCTAAAATTATTTTACAAAGCAACTTACATCATTTAGTCCATCAAACCTTCGTGCATCACATACCTCTATTCTGATCCAACGCAAAGAGAAAGTAATGTGAGCACATCTTATGGTCGATACTTCGTGCAACTTGTGTTGCCAATGTTCAAGTCCTTCCTCTGAATCTGATGCATGAGAGATAATGATTCTCCATCTAAGTGCACCATCTGAAGTAGGATTGACGTAATCATCCATGCACGTGTTCATATAATATAGGTTATCAATTTATTTTATGGCAAGTTCCACATAACTTCTTGCTTATGTGGGGTATAACGGTGCAATGACCTTTAAGCCTCCTCCTTCAAAAATAATTTCTCTCTTCTTCAAGATAATAATCGTCTATTTTTCAAAGGTCCAATCTAGTCTGATCAATGTTGGATATGGCTAGTTGTTATCCACGATCTCAATGATCTCAAATTTGGCTACATTGTGAACTCCATCTATGTTAAAAATTACCCCCAACAGTCTCCCAATCAATACTATCCTATGTTGGTTTTCCAACCTCAACTGAACAAGTGACCAAATTAACTTTGGTTTCCCCATCATTTCCCACATCTATCTTGGAACAACATTTACATATGATCCTAAGTCCAAAATGACATTATCCATGTCATACTCTCCTCTCTGCACACTCAATATGCATTCTTTGTTTTTCCTTTTCTTGCACAATACTTGGTTCACTACTCTCTATGTCGTAGGTACTTCTCTTTCTTGGGTGCACTGATCAATCATCCCACGCAATGCATTCAACATTTTTGCGTCCTTCGTCAACTCTAAACAACTCTTTAGAAAATCTTTCAAAGTGCTTACCTTCTCGACTAACCTTTCTAGAATGTTGCGATCATAAACTAATGGCACATCATATACTGGTGGTGCATTTGGCATTGATTATATCCAGTCTGGTCCTAGTATTTCCTTCCTAGCTTACTGATATGTCTCTTTCTCTTTATGTGGGTTAGATTCTAGCATAGGCTCAACCACTTTCCTTATCCATTGCTCGATCCCCTTTCCCTTTTTTGTCACAACCGCTCCAGTTCTTGTTCCTTCATGCATAACAACTTCTATTTTGGGTTGATCATCACGCTTCTCGACTGCTATCATCTGTATGTTCTGGTTCTATTTTTGGTTGCCTTTTGCTTGCCATTTCATTATCAGTTGAGTAAAATCCTTCATCGCATGGTCCAATTCTCTACAGTATGTGCACTTTGTGCAAGGATTTAGGAAATATCTCACCAAACATCCTGATTGATTTCAATTGTGATAAATGATTGGTCCTCTTCCTCTTCTACCAAATCCTCCTCGACCTTGACCTCTCCCAAATCCTCCTCATCCACCCTAGTTAAAGCCTCTTGGAGTATTGTATTGTTGAACTCCTCCTCCTACTGCGACATTTTCTTCTTGGATTATGTAGGCATCTGTAGTGTGTTATCTCATTAAGTCGAATGCATGACAATCCTTCTCATCGTGTCCTACAAAATTGCAAAAATTGCAGAACAAATTCATGGGTGTACTCTAGTACTTCTACAATGATGGACAAGTAGTCGAATGATGTCCCCATGTATTTCATATTTAAAACTATCCCACTCCTCTTGCCAATGGGTTTGGTGATCCTATAGCCATATACTACACAAATGTTGGGCATTTGTCTTTACAATGTCCTTTTGTCTTACATGTAATACACCAAACTTGTTCAAGTTTTTCCTTTTCCTCGTTATATCTAAAAAATGAATCCTTAGCACAACCAACTGTGAAAAAGCCTATGACATTCCTACACCATCTCCTACAGGAGATACTTCTAACTTCATCTCAATCTCTAGTGCTTCTATTTGCGATGTGACCTTCTGCTGTGTTAGAGGAAAATGAATGTGCAACAACATGCCTGCAATAAACCATTCTATATATTGTTCATCAGGAATCTGAAATGTTAATCTACCCATCACATCTTTAAATATATGATCGTAATCCCATATTGTCTCATTCTGTATTTTCTTAATTTCTTTCATCTCTGTGATATATTGTGACTCATATTTCGGCTTCTGAAATTCCTTTAACAAAGCTTGTCCAATCTCTTCCAATGTCCTTGATTATCCTGTCAGTATAGTAGTCTGATAATTCATGTACCATAATAGTGCATGACCTATGAACTTCATTTCTAACTTCACAATATTGGTTTCCTCATCCTGGACATTATTCACAGTCCATATCGTTTCACATACAAACAAATGATGCTCGGGGTCTTCCAACCCCACCCCTTAGAATTTGGGAATTGTTAATGTATTATTTATTCCTGACATAGTATTTCGTGAAGTACTTACCTTTGGTGATGTTGACTGACTTTAGTTCATTGTGCTACTTCCACTATTAAGACTACTATTATGACTTCCTCCACTAACTACAATATCTCTTGAAAAAATTTCAGCTTTTGTTTCAGATCTTGGTGATGCACATGAGGTCATGGGTTTGACACAGATTACAATATGATATGGACTTCCTTCTTCTGGTAGATTGCAATGAGCATCCTTTTCTTTCTCTTTCATTTCTCTATACAATGTGATCTGGAGCACTACGTTGGGGTCTCTTTTATCAAACACTCTGTGGTTCTCTTCTCTCTCAACCACAATATCCTTCTAACTATACCTAAGCCTTTTACAATAGCGCAACACTCCAATATCTCTGTCTAAGTCACTTTCTTCCTCTCTCATAATCCTCATTCCATCCATTCTTTATTCATCATTTCCACTCTCATACCATCCTATGCTCATCCCCCAGTCCCCCTATGTGTTTGAAGGATCCTAGCAATCAGATTCCATCTTCATGACATTCTTATTGAAAAACAACATTTTTATCTAGGTAGAAATTGCACTCAAAAATATTTCGCGCAGACCCTTGAAGAATTCCCTCTCTGCGACACTATAAGACTAGGTAAAATCTATTGCAAACTCTTTAATGAAACCCCTCAGTATATTATTCAACCAAAAATTAACCACGCGATAAAATTTATTACTTATTGTATTCAACTGTCTAATCAATTCAAGAGTCCAGTTTCTCAGAGCCTCCGCTCGATATCTTCCAACATTCTCCACTAGACTTTCTAACCATTCAGTCAAAATTATCAAAAATTCACCAAAGAATATTTCATGAAGGTCTGTAAACACATACCTTTGCAACCATTATTCATCATTGAGTCATGGATTCCTATTATGTTCTCTAGAAAATTCTCCTTCTTCCTTAACCATTCTATGATCTCTTCCTTATTCGGCCTCAAAAACATTTCCCTCAATTACAGATCATGATCCTGGAAATAGAACCATTTTTTCGTGTGTAGTGGGCATACCTGGGGTTAATCATAATTACACCAACAAAACCCTTAGACACTAACCCTTTCTACATCACCTGCAAGAAAGTGAAAGTCTCACCCAAGGCATCTAGAGGGGCTGCAGAAACCAAGTTTCTACAATGATGAGGGGAAGTGAGGCATTCAATATGTTTTGAATGTGTCTGTCGTTTTCATCACTTAATAGTTAATTTATCATGCAACATACTCTATGTGCGACATTACTTTACTTGACATTCATTTATTTACTAGTTACTTCAGTGTGAGACATTATGACAACATATATGAATAAAACATTCAAAATACTAAGATTTCATCATCACTGCGCAATATCAGTAACATATTCACAATACTAAAAATTTTATGTTATCCATATCACACACATAACATCACATCAAGACACAAGTTTTAGGGTGGTTCACCCAAATCCGGGCTACATCCACAATGACTGGATTCTTATATTAGTCATTTATAGTCTCCTTACAGTTGTGCACTACACTTACAAAAAGATGCAACAACAACCATTACTCAAACCTTCCTAGTCGTTCTACTACAATGTGACCCTAAATCCTGAAAACCTCAGTCAAACCTCAAACCTTCTTCCAAAACTGATGAACTTCAAAGAAATTCACACCAAAATCTCTCCAACAACTCCCCCTTTTCTACCCAAAACCCATTACAATTTATAGATTTACAATAGAGCTAAGCCCATTACAATGTGGACAAAATGTCCCAAAATCCTAACTACTTTCCGCCTTTTCCTCAATGACTCCCGAACATTCTTCAACTACTTTGCGTGTGTGCTTCTCCTTACCCAAAATGTCACGTGACCCATTCCTGGGTGATTCCTAATACTTATCCAAAACATTTGTCCAACGACGCCATTCTTGGTGACGACCATTCTTTGATTTCTTTCACCTTCTCTGGATCCATCTCCAATTCATTTGAAGAGATAACAAAACCCAAGTAAATGAGTTTAGTCTTCATAAAAGAATATTTCTTTAAATTTATCAGCAGCTTCTCCCGTTGCAATCTCTTCATCACCAATGTCAAATGTCTCAATGTTCTTCTTCAGTTTTACTTAAGACTAGTATATCTTCCAGATATACAATCACAAACTTACCGATAAAATCTTTTAATACCTCATTCATCAATCTCATAAAAGTACTTGGCACATTTGTTAAGCCAAATGACATAACAATCCATTCATACAACCCCTCATTTGTCTTGAAGGTTGTTTTCCACTCATCACCTTCTCTCATTATTATCTGGTGATATCCACTCTTCAAATCTATCTTTGAAAAATAATTCGCTCCACTCAAACAATCCATCAAGTCATCCATCATGGGTAAAGGAAATATGTACCTGATGGTGATCTTGTTTATGGCTCTTGAGTCTGTACACATTCTCCATCCTCCATCCTTCTTCGGACTTAACAAAGTTGGTACTGCGCATGGACTCAAGATTTCCCTGACTAACCCTTTGTCCATCAAATCCTGGACTTATTTCTTTACCTCCTCATTCTCTTGAGGTGTCAATTTGTACATTGCTTTGTTCGGCAGACTTGCTCCTAGTATTAGATCAATGTGATGGTTGATACTCCTGATAGGTGGCAATGAGCTTGGCAACTCATCCACTACTATGTCAGCAAAATTCTCTAACAGTTCCTGGATTTGTTCAGGCAGATCATCCACATAAGTATGTGTAAGGAAAACTCTCAGTTTCCTCACCACAACAAACTACATCTCCTGTGTCTTTTTAACTTCACTCGGGAGTTCCTTCCCACTCATGAGAAGTATGTTTGTGTTGGCCTCTTCCTTGGCTTTCTTCTCCTCTATTGGAAGTAACATGTGTGTCATACCATTCTTCTCCAAAGTATAAGTATTTTTTCTCCCATCATGAATGGCATTCTTGTCATACTACCATGGTCTCCCCAAAAAAACATGACATACATCCATGGGAATCACATCACACAAAATATCATCCCTATATCCTCATATTTTAAATTCAACAAGGCATTGTTTAGTTACCATTACCTGATGACCTTTATGCAACCATGAGACCTTGTACAGCATCAGATGTGCGGTTGTCTCCAGCTCCAATTTCTCCACCATCTCTGTGGATACTAAATTATCAATGCTCCCACTATCAATTATCACCTTGAAAACTCTGTCTTTAGTCTTGCAAGAAGTTCTGAAAAAACTATTCCTCTGCATGGGTTTTTCAACCTCTGGCTCTTGCTTCAAGAGAACCTTCTTCATCATCAAAGATCTTCCATCTTCTGCACCTTCTTCTTCAACATTCCACTTCTGTTCTTCCGAAATGTGAGCTTCACCTCCTCCTTCTTTCTTTCTCTCAGGGCATTCCAAAGAAATGTGTCTTGTCTTTCCACAAGTATAACACTTCACTTCTCCTCCTATGCCTGTTATAACCCTAATTTTCACCATACATGCTTACCTGGCATCAGGCCATCTCATATTCCTTCTTTTCCAAGCTAGTACTGAACAACTCTTCTTAAAAAACACCCTTTTTAAAGGTACATGAACCCTGTTCCACTACAGCCCACGTGTACACTCTTGCTGACCCACTACAGCCCGTGTGTACACTCTAGCTGACCCACTATAGCCCGCGTGTACCTACAAAAGCACAAAAAACAGAAAGTTTTCGACGGAACACGCAGTTTTGGGTAAGCTAACTAAACCTTTTAACCATGCATGGCCAGTCACTCGACCAAATACCTATCTCCTTCTAGCCTATAAAAGAAGGGGTAGGGGTCCCATTTGAAAGGAGGAAGAAGAGTATAGAAACTCTGCCCAAATTTATCCCTCCTTTGCTCCAATTTCGTACAATTGTATTGTGAGGTTGAGTAGTTGGTGCATTGTGAAGAGGAGCCCAGGACCAAGTTTGAGGAGCAGTGCCGACCACATATTGTAAAGTTTACTCTTGTGAAGATTAATACAAAAAGGAATACTTTTTTCGTCCCACCATATTATGTGTTCAAATTGTGTATTTATTTTATGATATTGTCACAACTAACCCGACAATTAGTATATGAAATGCATGTTCGCAGCTTTTTGTTTGCTCATATGTGAATGCGGGTCAGCTTTGGGAGGAGTCTTGCAATCAAAGAGCGAGTGAAAGAAAAGGGATCGAAATCAAACAAAGGAATTAAGGTAAAGTCACCAAATCTCATTTACACCTTTGTATTGCATGAATGTGGGGTTTTGTGTTGGGAGAATAGGAAAAAGTAGAGGCCTTTAAATGGTCATTTTCTGCATGCATGATTAGAGCCCTTAAATTCTAAGTTCGTAGGAGGGATTTCCCACCCACAACAGAATTGACGACTGTACTGCGGACTCTCTAGGGTTCTTTGGGGATTTTTTATTGGGTATTTTGAAATTGGTTTTACTACCTTTTTTGAGTTTCTGCAAGAAGTCTGAGTGTTCAGGGGTTCTGGTTCTCAATACCAATCTTCCCTGCTCTTCTTACCAAACTATTTCTTTTCTATTTTTGAGAGTCTTAAAAGGAATACATGCCCTGTAGTGGGACAACCCACGTATGCACGCACCCTACCTTTAGTCAGCCCGCATATGTACGCCTGCTAATGAAGTGCTAGTTGTGTGTCTAAGAACCCAGGAAATCCTTCTTATGAAGAGGCAATCATCCTCTCCCCTGCAGAATTGATCCTTCTCAGGGATCTTCTGGGTCCTTCTAGGTCTCTGATTGAACAGTCCATAGTCAGGTAAAAACCTCAGGATTAGCTTTTTTTTGCTAAATTTTTCTTGCCTCTTCTTTGTCAAAGTAAGTTTTTGCACCTTTAAGGGGTTTTGGTTTTCAATACCAGTACTCCTTGCCTAAGCTTAGCTGCTTGTCCTCCTTTTTTGAGGAAAAACAGAGGCACACACAGCCTATAGTGGGCCTGAACGCATGCATATGCGTCATGTCTTTGGGTAGCCTACGTGCATATGCTGGCTGTTGAAGTGACAGTTGTGTGTCTGTCTAGAAAATTTTGAGGAGGCAATCATCCTCTTCCCTGTCAAGGTTTTACTTCCCAGGTTTTTCTTGTTTCTTTCTGGTCTCTGTCATAAGCAGTTTTAGCCTAGGTTGTATTCTAGTATAGCTTTTTTTTTCGTTTAAAAGATTTTTTGTGTTTCCTAGATTTTTTAACTTATTTTTAGCTTGAAATTTAAGAAAAATGAGTTGCATTTAAAAAAAAAAATTCCCCCTCATGGTCGGGGGAGGGCATGAATCATGCATTCATCGGTTTCTTTTAGAAT
>JASDQU010241820.1:87884-97974 GCA_032191745.1 Picea mariana | reverse complement strand
TTTGCATTGTTATTGAAAAAGAAAAAGAAATTAGCATAGCGTTGTGTTTTCTTCTAATTTTAAAAGCATTTCAAAAGGAAAAAAAATAAGAAATATAATCATTCTTTGCTAGTGTTCATATAAGTTTCATCATTTTTCGCAAGAGTCTTAACACCATCAGTTGCACTATCGTACCCTTTTGAGTAAATCAAGCCAGTAAAAAGAACGCTAATTAAAATTTACTAGACTTTATGGTTGTATGGTCCATCAACTAGATTAGGCTAGAGCCTTGATTTAGGTTGGAGAGGAAACTCTTCAAGGCTATAAACCAAACATATGAGTCTGTGCTAAGGAGTGTAGAAGTCTAGTAACGTGGAAATTATCTGGGACCCCCCTCTAACACAGGGGCTAAACACGAGGTCACGTGCGGAAAGGTAGCGGAGATAACCCCTCCAAAGTCGAACCAAGCATAGTGGGGAACACATATAGAGGACTTGTCTTGGGATTTCGTTGATTGAATTTGCCACGGAGCTTCGTGGGTCTCGAATCCATTCAAGGTCCTCAGTCATCTTCCGAAACACTTGCTTTCGATACCCTTGATAGGTTTCGGGCTTGATACCCTGCTCATTGCGGTCCACCTGACTATCGACTGTACCCGCCTATTGATTGTTCACAAGATGGCAACCTAGTTGCCTTTATTTTAGGGACTTACACAGGTGACCGTGGGGGTATACCACAGTACCTAGGGCAGAAATCGGGCCACACTTTGCAGAGTATACCTGGAGGGTGCTTCCGTATTCGAGTTTCACTTGCACCGGTAAGTTGCTCTAGTGTTGGTTGTGTAAATGTTCTTCCAACTAGTTAGTCGTTTGCTTGATTTACCTTTAGGAACTTTTAGTGTGTGTTTTGTGCTCCCAAGTTTTCCATAGTGAGTTAGTCAGTTGTGGCTTTGGCTCTCTAACCTAGTGTGGTAGACTGCCCACTCCACCAGTTGAGAGGACTTTTCATTCTTCCGCTTAAAAACATGGAGCCACCTCTTTATAGGCGTTGTTTTGATAACACTAGTTCTTCAAAGTCAGTTTGTGAGACTTTTACGAACTTGAACGATCCCGCAAAGGGAGAACCTGTGCATAAGATATTCATGGCTAAAGTACCCGATAATACCAACAAAGGAACCCCTTCGCAAGGGGATTCTTGTGCTTTTCCTTTCTTTGAAAACATTGGTGTCCCTTTGATGGCCACTTTGTACATTCCTAGGTTGAATGTGGGATTACCAGTTTGGTTGGGTACCATTCCAAATGTCCCAAATTCTCTTGACACTTCTCAGTTAAGAACTTTATGTCATGGGCACCCTGTTGATGTTTCTTCATCAACAAATTCTTCTCCTCCTCCTTCTCCCACCTCTAGGGAAAGTATAGTTACTAGTAACCGGAAGTCTAAACGAAATAGAAAGAGAAAGAATAGGAAGAAGAAATCACCAACCTCTGCGAGTCATGTTTGAGATAGGTCAACAACCTCTGCAAGTCACATTGAAGACCAGCACCCAACCTCTAAAAGTTATGCTGGGGGAAATCACCCACCCTCTGCAAGTCATGCTGGGGGGAAAATTCCAGTCCCTACTAGTCATACTAGAAATAGGTCTGTAGCCTCTACGGGTCATGTTATCGACCCATCACCAACCTCTGCAAGTCATGTTGGAGATGTGCAACCAGCCACTGCCAGTCATGCTGGGGGCATTGATTATGTTGAGAAACCTAGACGGATAGGACGTAAGCCTAAGTTCCCTTGTAAGCTTTGCAAGGGAGATCACCTTACTCATTTATGCCCTGGCATTCCAGAGGTACAAAGATTGTGGTCCCTGTCTGCAAGCTCTTCTGATTCTGAGTCTACTGAGGTTTCCTCACAATATATTCATCCATTGGTTGAAAAAGTGGTCATGCTGATGCAGTCATTGGTTGATCCCACTCCTCTTTTGAGGGGTGAGGTGCCTTTAGACCTTGTAGTCTCTCAACCTATTCAACCATTGGTTGAGAAAGTGATCATGTCAATGTAGTCATCAGTTGATCCCACTCCTCTTTTGGGGAGTGAGGTGCCTTTAGACCATGCAATATCGCAGCCTATTCATCCAATGGTTGTGAAAGTGGTCATGTCGATGCAGTCATCGACTGATCCCACTCCTCTTTTGGGGGTTGAGGTGCCTTTATATCATGTAGTCCCACAACCTATTCAGCCATTGGTTACGAAAGTGGTCATGCCGATGCAGTCATCGAATGATCCCACTCTTCTTTTGGGGAGTGACGTGTCTACCGACTATGGGTTTAGCATTTCTGGTTCAATACTTTCAGAACAAGGGGGCATTTTGTTCGTTCCGAGCACACCCCCTCCAAGCCCTAGGATGGTTTCCTTTGACTGGAATGACCTTGTTGAGCCTCGTCTTCCTTCTCCCGCACCTTTTCAAATAAGGGTTGAGGTTAATTCAATAAACATTTATCGATGTATTGTGGATGAGGGAGCCTCTGCAAGTATTTTATCCTCCTCGGTTTGGAAAGTCTTGGGATCTCCCAAGCTTGTGTCTGTTTCGCATGAGTTGTTGTCTTTTGACAGATGTCCTAGTGAATATTTGGGGATTCTTCCTCAGTTGCCTATCTCATTAGGCAGGAGGATTGTCCTTGTTGATGTTATAGTGGTGCAAGGCTCGTTAGATTTCAATATGCTTCTCGGGCGTGATTATGTATATGCTATGAATGTTGTAGTGTCTACGCTCTTTCGGGTGATGCATTTCCCTCACAATGGAAGCATTGTCACTATCGACCAACTGGCATCTGATAATCACCATCCCAATTCATCATTATTTCAAACTGCCCCTTTATATGTTCCTAGCGTTCGTGTAGACTCTACCCCACCATGGGTTAATTATGTGGCGTCTTATCCTTAGTGTTCAATTGCTTCTGAGAAGGAACCGGTGAAATCATGTGTTCCCTCTCGAGACTTGGTCTCAACAATTGATCCATTGGTTTATCCAATGGGGCCATGGGAAGCCTTGCTTCCCTCTCTTGGTCCAAGTGGGCTTGAGTATCCTTCTGAGTTTGATCTCGTTGTTTGTATATCCTCAATCCCTCGTGCTCGTGATTCTTCGTTGATAGACTCTACCAGTCCTGGCCAGAACTTCCATCGTCATATGGAGTATGGTCAGTTTACTTCACCCTTTGGGACTGTTGACCCTCATTTGTGTGATTTCTCGTATTTTGAATTGCCTTCAGATGAGGCTATCCTTGAAGCCATTACTATGTTTCCTATACCACAGGAGGACTTACACCATGGTTTGTGTTTTCTTCCCTTTTGGGAGACTTTCCAAATTGACTATCGAAGAGACTCTTGGTCTGAGCCTAGCAGCGGGCTCTACCTGAACCAGTTTCATACATGAGTCGTAGCCCCCAATAGGTCTTCTTTTAAGCCCTTTTTAGACCCTCTAAACATGAAAATATTGTCAAGAGATCTTGTGGCCTTTCACACTCGTTAAACTGAAATTTGAAGTCACGTCTATCCGGCGGTAGTTTACCCCTTTTTCGGTCCGAACGATCAACTGTACGAACAAAGGTATACTCTAGAGGCTTCGGGTCCCTATAAGAGTACCCTCGGGTATAATTTTACCCCTTTTTCAGGCCTGAGGGACTAAATTTACAAAAAAGGAACCCCCACGAAGTCCATAGTTAAGCTCTTTTCAGACTCCCTAAAATTGAAAATATCGTCGAGTGACCTTATTTTTTCACACTCATTAAAATGGTCCAGAAGAACATTCATGACGGAGTCCATAGTTAAGCTTTTTTCAGACTCCTTAAAAATGAAAAAATGGTCGAGTAATCTTGTCTTTATCAGACTCGTTAAAATGGTTTTGAATAGACGTCTTGTCGGTGCTAGTTTACCCCTTGTTTGAACCGACTAGACTACCTTCAAAAAAGGTATCCCATTGGAGTCTCCTTTTATGTTTTTCAGACTCTCTAAATATGAAAAACCACTGAGCTTACCTTCTCTGGGATCATTAAACTTACATCGAAGGATGTTACCATTGTGTGTCTTATTAATCACATTTGCATACTCACATCTTTGGCCTAATGTCGGCTCCATGTTGCTCTCAACTGAACCATCTGAAGCATGCCTTATACGCAAGCCCTGTAGCACTTTGCCTCTGCGTCTTGACACCTTTGGCCCCTGGAGGATTTTTCCCGAGTGTCCTTTTCTTGCATATGTCCCTTTGCCCTGAGCATCCCTGTGTTCTTTGTGCTTGGAACTAGTATGTTTGCGACACTCGATTCCTCCTTTGTAACATAGCATTCTTTTATTCTTTTTCCAAAATTATTGAAAAAGAAAAAAAAATCAAATATACCCCAAATAGAGGAAGGGAAAAGTATTTTCTTTGTATTGGAAGCACAATGAGTCACCCTTGCATAAAGCACATCTTTCCATTTGTTCGTCAAACCCTGGGATTTAATATGACCTTAGGAAGTTGTTCCCGCTACATTGAGTTGTGTCCTCCTCCGTTTGGTTATTCTTCCAAACATATGGAGAGTTTGCATTGACTCATGCCTCGTAAAATTATGTTAATGCCATGCTGCCTGAGTCGGACCCTCTGCAGTTTGTCTCTTTCCCTCATGCTCGGCCATCCTCAAAGTCCAATCAAGTCTTTGTTTGAAATCAATGAAGCCTTCAGTCTGATCATCAAGATTCTCTAGTCCATGACCGATGAGCTGTTAAAGACCTCTGGGTCGTGAAGTTGTACACTCATATTACACTCCTACCTGAGTTTTAAAGATTTTGAAGTTGTTGCTCAAGCTCTGAAGACCTCATCTCCAGCCATCAAGCCTTATCAGCTTCTAGAAGATGGATACTATACATGTATATCTTTTTGATTTTGAGATGTAGATCCGTTGTGTATTGCTCGCGGCTACACTTTATATAGTTATATGACATGGATCTATAGTGTATTTGATTGGTAGCCATGATTTTATTTGATTCCGAGCATGGGTATGCCTGCCTCGGTGAGACAATTGTTATTTTGCAGATGGCACCTCCCAAATTATGGTCCCTAGGCTCACTAGTTTCATATGTTGATAAAGATTGATAATGTATTTCGGCCATCAGATTCTCTTCTGACCTCACACATTAGGGGGCATCTGTTATAACCCTAATTTTCACCATACATGCTTACCTGGCATCAGGCCATCTCATATTCCTTCTTTGCCAAGCTAGTACTGAATAACTCTTCTTAAAAAACACTCTTTTTAAAGGTACATGCACCCTGCTCCACTACAACCCACGTGTACACTCTTGCTGACCCACTATAGCTCGTGTGTACACTCTAGCTGACCCACTACAGCCCGTGTGTACCTACAAAAGCACAAAAAACAAAAAGTTACCGACGAAACACGCAGTTTTGGGTAAGCTAACTAAACCTTTCGACCATGCATGTCTAGTCACTCAACCAAATACCTAGCTCATTCTAGCCTATAAAAGAAGGGGTAGGGGTCCCATTTGAAAGGAGGAATAAGAGTATAGAAACTCTGCCCAAATTTATCCCTCCTTTGCTCCAATTTCCTGCAATTGTATTGTGAGGTTGAGTAGTTGGTGCATTGTGAAGAGGAGCCCAGGACCAGGTTCGAGGAGCAGTGTCGACCACATATTGTAAAGTTTACTCTTGTGAAGATTAATACAAAAAGGAATACTTTTTTCATCCCACCATATTATGTGTTCAAATTGTGTATTTATTTTATGATATTGTCACAACTAACCCAGCAATTAGTATATGAAATGCATGTTCCCAGCTTTTTGTTTGCTCATATGTGAATGCAGGTCATCTTTGGGAGGAGGCTTGCAATCAAAGAGCAAGTGAAAGCAAAGGGATCGACATCAAACGAAGGACTTAAGGTAGAGTCACCAAATCTCATTTACACCTTTGTATTGCATGAATGTGGGGTTTTGTGTTGGGAGAATAGGAAAAAGTAGAGGCCTTTAAATGGTCATTTTCTACATGCATGATTAGAGCCCTTAAATGCTAAGTCTATAGGAGGGATTTCCCACCCACAACAATGCCTCTTCCTCTTCCTCGAGGAAAAGAGTTTCTTCCACCATACTGTCTCCCTCAGGAAATTCCTCCTCTTTCTGAGTGACTATGGAATTTTTCATTCTCAAACTTGGGCTTCGATACCTTGTCATGGGAAATTCTCTTGCCTCTGTTTATACTTCTTCCTCTACTTCGATGGCTCTGCTTTCTGGCCAACTTATCCTCTTCCTTCAGCAAAATATGATAAGCATCCTCCATGTTTCTTACTATAATCATGTTGATTTTGTCCTGGATTTCATATCTCAGGCTGTTTATATATCTGGCAACTTTTTCATCATCCTTTTCTCTCTATCCATCCCTAATGTTCAGTTTGTAGAACTCCTATGTGTACTCCTTCACAGTCATTCCTTTCTGTCTCAGGTTCTGCAACTTCCTAAATAGATTTATTTGGTAATCCTTAGGTATGAATTTATCCTTTATCTTGGCTACCATTATATCCTAGCTCTTGATATTTTGTTTTCCCTTGCATCTTTTGTCAGCCTGTAGTTCATCCCACCACAATGTTGCATGTTCTTTTAATCTGGTGACAACGTGCTTCACCTTTTTCTCCTCATCGACATCTTCATAGTCAAAGTACTTGTCCATCGACCTTATCCAATCCAACAATTCTTCAGCATCCAAATTGCCTTCATACAATGAGATATCTATCTTCGCTCTAGCTCCCAACTTGACAACTTCTTTCAGCAAGCGTTCTTCTGTAGCATCCTCTACTACAGCTTCTTCAACTTCTACTTTTTCATTCTCTGCATCATTGACATCTCCAGCATCAGGTGCTCTCCTTTTTTTTGTCTCCATAGCTTCCAACCGTGCGCAAAGTTCTCGCATCTCCCTTTCCATAGCTCGATTTTCTACATGCGGTTCTACACGTCTTCTAGGCAACATTTTTCTAAAATTTCTCTTTAAACAGCTACCACTTGATGTATCTGATACCTCTTGATGATATCAGGCTACCTCTTTTCACATCCTTCCTACATAATTAAAATATGTGGCTCTGATACCATTTGATGCAGCCCCCCTTCCCTCCTAGGGATTCTGCGACCTCCAGGTCAAGGATCTTCAATTTACCTTAGCCGAATTGGCTCTTTGGGCCTCCAATAGACCTTGAACTAACAAAACACAGGTCCCTTTGATGTTACCTGTAGGTTTCAAGTTACCCACAACCCTACTCTTTGGCACTTCTAGCAACACCAATTTGTGAGTACTATCTCCCTTGCTAGACTCCTTCTCCAATACAACCACGGGTTGTGACTATGGGCCAACTCTCTTCGTAACTCCAACTTCAGCAATATTGTAACCTCTACCCTCGTTTCCTTCCGAAATACTTTCCGCCAAAACACACGGATCTCTGTCCACCTGGATGTGACGGTCCATCTTTACTTTGGACTTCGTGACTTCGAGAAGATTATTCTCACTCCACACAATTCCTCCAAAAATCTATCTCCCAAACTCCTTAATCCATCGCCACGTATCTCCTCACAACCAATGGTTAGGATTTTCTTTGCGACTTCGACGACCTCTACTCGTGAAACACTTCTACGTCGTCGGACCATAAAATGCCAAAAGGCTTCACAGCTATTCTCTGTGTGAATCTCCCATATCTAATGGTGTGGAACGATCTCGCTCCCTCCTGGATAGATCTTACTCATTAATTTGGAGAATCTCCAACAAGCTCCATTCTATTGAAGAATTCTCGTATCTGTCCCTCCTGAGCTTGTTCTTCTTCGAAGTTTTGCTCCTTAGAGCACTTTCTTCGACACTTAATCGAATTTTAGCCTATGCACACCTTGCAAAATGTTCTCCTCCACAACTTCGCTTCTTGGGGATGAATGTGCATGCCTTGCGATAGTTCTTCACACTCCTCTACAAACACACTTGAGCTACTCCTCCTGATCTCTTGAATCAAAAGACTTTGTCACACACTCCTTGTGGACACTATGCACTCTCAGAATGAAAAGATCCAAGTTATCTCTCTTGGACTTGTTCCTCCTCGACACTCTGAACTTATCAGAATGACTCCTTCGATACTTAACCAAGTATCGACTATGTGCACGCCTTGTGACAAAATTCCTTCAACTTAACTCTTGAAGGGTGACTGTGCACTCCTTGCAGAAGTTCCCAAATACTCAATTGTTTCTCCTGAACTATATGACTCTGAGCGTGTTTTCGCCTACACACAATTTCAAACTATCCCTCCTGTATTTCTGAGTCAAAACAGACTCTGTCGATGCACATCTTGCGGACAATTATGCACTCCTTGTACTCATAAGTTTCACATTATCTCTTATGAGCTTCTGAGATGAAACAAACTCTGTCAATGCACACCTTGTGGACACTATGCATACCTTGCACTCGCTCATAGAAGAGAAACAATTGAAACTTATATAAATCCTCATATATTTATACATTCAACCATGTAAATGCATTCATAACATAAGAACAAGAAATAATAGAGATCATAATTAACAGAAAGCCTACCATTCATTCATTCAGATAGACATAGAAACACCAAACATTTGGAACAATGATCCTTTGTTATATTCATTCAATTGATATGTACATGGATTCATACAATGCTCTTCAACAACTCTACTATTCTCAACTATAATGGAAACAACCTCTACAATAGTTTCAATAGCCTCTATTTTCATCAACAAGAATCAACAACCTCATTTGGGCAACAAATACATTTATTTATACAACACGAGCTCGTTGAGATTTCCCTCCAAGCTACCTTAATGTTATTCTATCGAATTAAAATATACTAACTACTAAGGATTTATTACAATAAATGTTTGTGACAGAAAGATGAGATCAAACACATTGAATATGTACTGCATGCAGCTTCATTAAAGAAAATACATCCTCCATTGCTCTCACGTGATCATCCAACTCTAAAACATTAAATATGTTCATAAATTTCAATATTTTCTGATGTTTGCATGATACGCCTCCTTAATTTCAAAATAATTACTTCAAAATATGCGCTAGTGTGATGAGTTGTCCTCCACTCGCACTTTGTTGGCGATGATCTTGCATCACAAGGCGCAAGGGTAATCATTCGCATAAAACATACTAGACCAGAATGAAACCAAGGCGCAAAGAAAGTATTAGTTATATTTGAGGTGAAAATCCCAATCACTTAATTTGGGCTTTGTAATATCTGGAGAAGGCGGGAGTAAGATTGGTATCTTGATGGATTCCGAGAGGAGCCGGAGCGAGCGTTAGGGTTGTGCAGCTCGAGCGTTAGGGTTCGGGCAGAGAGGCTCATGACGGCGCCAGGGGGCAGGATCCCCGCCCCCCCCCTTCGATTGCAGATGCTTTCCGCAGGCTCATCCACAGTCGTGGGAAGCAGACTGCTCCCCCTGAGATTCCGAAATTCATCAAAAAGCTGGATGAAATTCCTGAAATAGTACTACCGGAAGAGAATCCAATGAAGATAGCAGTAGCCCTAGCCAATCGAGGGTTAGTTGGTCAGTTTATGGGACTGTGGCCGTCCACCAAAACCACAGATGATTGGATACAGAGGAATTGGAGGCCGAATCTAGCGAACGGAGTAACCTGCTACCCTGTAGGTCGAGGTTATTTCGTTTTTGAATTCATAACTGAAGAAGATCGAGACCTGGTATTCAGGAACGGACCTTATTTCATGGGGACACAGGGTCTCTATTTAAATAAATGGTCTCCGGACTTCAACCCCTTAATGGACATGCCAAAAGAAGTGCCAGTCTGGGTTATATTGCCGAACCTCCCTATTCACTGTTGGGACAATGAATCACTGCTAAGAATCGGAAATGGAGTAGGACGGTTCATAGATAAATCTGATCACAAGGGACAATACACATGCGCTCGAATCTGCGTAGAGGTTAATCTGGAGGCAGGACTCCCGGAAGCTGTCAAGCTAACCGTGGGTTCTTGGACACATTTCCAAAAGTTAGACTATGAGCACCTTCCGTTTAAATGCAGAAACTGCCAGGAACATGGCCATTTTCAAAG
>JASDQU010241820.1:66627-82717 GCA_032191745.1 Picea mariana | reverse complement strand
AACATACGTTGGTGCTCTTAAAACTATTACACATCGGTTCCATTTTTTATTTTATATGAAACAAGTCCAATGCTTTTCATGTTAGTGTACACATTGATACGTGTTGTTTTTTATGTAGAAAGATGCTCATAAAAATAGTATGCATCGGTTCTCTTGTAGTCAGTATACATTGAGGCCTGTACTACCATGTGCACTGAAGGATAGTGAAATTTTGAATATTTAAGTTGAGATGTCGGTGTCTGTTGGCACGTAGTGGGAATACGTGGGGTTAATCATCAATACACCAACAAAATCCTTAGACACTGTCTCTTTCAACATCACCTACAAGCAAGTGAAGTCTCACCTGAGGAATCTAGAGGGGTTGCAGGAACCAAGTTTCTGCAATGATGAGGGAAAGTAAGGCATTCAACATGTTCTTACTTTGTGCGTCATTTTCATCACCTAACAGTTACTTTATCATGCAACATACCCTATGTGCAACATTACTTTACTTGGCATTCATTCATTTACCTGTTACTTCAATGTGAGACATTATGATAGCATATATGAATAACACATTCATAATAGTAAGCTTTCAATATCACTGCGCAATATCAGTAACATCTTCATAATACTAAAAATTGTATGTTATCCATATCACACAGATAACATCACATAAAAACACAAGTTTTAAAGTGGTTCACCCTGATCTAGGCTATGTCCACAACAGTTGGATTCTTATATTAGTCATTTATAGTCTCCTTACAGCTACACATTGTGGTTACAAAAGTATGCAACAGTAACCATTACTCAAACCTACCTAGTCGTTCTGCTACAATACAAGCCTAACTCCTAAAAACCTCATTCATACCTCAACTTCTTCCAAAATTGGCGAACTCCAAACAACTTTACACTAAAAAATCTCCAACAACTCCCCCCTTTCTACCAAAATCCCATTACAAACTATATTTTTACAATAGGGTAAGCCTGTTACAATGTGGAAAAAATGTCCCAAAATACTAACTACTTTCCTCCTTTTGCACGTCGACTCCCAAACATGCTTCAACTGCTTTGCGCGCGCACTTCTCCTTAGCCAAAATGTCACGCAATCCATTCATGCATGATTCCCAAGACTTATCCAAAATATCTATCCAATAGGACCCTAACACTCATATGTGGTTCGTCTCGAGCCACTCAGACCTTCTTATAATTCACCATGAACTTTTCAAATGTCTCCTTTGATATTGTGGCCTTCTCCTTTACCTTTGTCTCCTTCTAAAAAATTGTTTCGACTATTTCGGCAGTAACCTGAACCTGCATCTTCTCGACACTTTCTTTGACTGCCTATTTGACTATACCTCGAGTGGTTGCTAAGGCCATTGTCACCCTATAGGATTCTCTTATAGTACCTCAATATTTTACGCATGAGCCTCCTGCTCCAACCTTAGACGATTCATTTATGAATACAACTTCTTGTTCTTGACCATTGTTCTTACCACCTCTGCTAGCGGTAGTGCACCCATTACTGCTTTGAACTTCTACGCCTTTTTCCTACATATCCTGTATCTTGTCGTCGATCTCCTGTAGCTCTCTATTTTCGATTAGTTGCGTCCAAATGCATGTGGTTTATGCATAGAGTTGAGCACATTCTACCTCTAGGTTATTTATGCTCTCCACAACTGTGGTCACTGTCTATTCCCTTTTCTCCCTTTCTTTTGTTGGAGTACTCGATGTCATGTGCACTTCTAAGTCGAATATACATGCGCGAAATCCCTGAATAGATTCTCTTATCTTTGTTACTTATTCAACTGGGACCTACATCTTTGTCCAAGCCTCTAGGTGTTCTTTGTAGACCTTCTCGAATTCTTGTTTCATCCTTGTGACCTTCTACACGACCTCTTCTCACTCTTGCTTGAATTTTTTGTATTCCATATCCAAGGCTACATTCTCTATCATAACCTTAACCAACTTGTTAGATGTTTTTTTTTCTGCACGTGAGTTCATCTCTTGTGTCACACTCATTTATAATTCTTTCAATGCATTTGTCAGCAGTTGAGATAACACTAAGTCAATATGACCTATTTCCCTTGCTTGTTCCTGCATCTCTATTGTAGGGAACTCTATCACCCCTGTTGCTAACTTGATCAATCTGCATTCACCTGCTACTATTAACGACTAAGATATTGCTAGCCCTTCCTCCCCATTCTTTGTAGTTCCTGTTTTCTATTCATCCTCTGTCTATCGTACTGGTGTGAGATTTGCTACTTCTAGCAATTGGCACAACTCATCCATATGCTCCTACATATTTCTGCGCATTTTTTCCTGCTTATGTGTCGCATGTTGAAACATGTCATATGCGACTTCTTTAACTTGATCACCGATATTTTCCAAGTCTTCCTCTATCAAATCTTGGATGGCCACTTCCTTAATGGATTTCCGCTTCATCCGTTGTGGTATGTATTTTATTGTCTATGGTTCTTTCCAGTTCTTATTTTTACGCAGTTTTTTCTTCTAGGTTTTTTCTTCTGTGCCATTTCTTCCTCTTGGTAGTGCTTCTTCATCTTTCTCATAAGATATATCTTCCACTTCAGGATTTTGTCTCACCGAGGGGCCTGTTTCCGCTAGTAAAATATTCCACTCATCGTCCCAATCTACCATGATATGGCTCATCTCGTCCTCAATTAACCTGTACTATGTGGGCATCCATTATTGATCCAGGTCAGGTTTCGCTTGTACATACATATGATGGTGCCATGCCTTAAAGCATGTAACTTCCTTATACGTGTCGACCACCTATGGTGGTATGCGTGGTGTCCTTTCAATGCTTTACCTAATGGTTTATTTATAAATATAAAAGGAAACATTGGTGTCCATCTATCGTACCTTGTGTGTAGTATTCCATAAGTTCTGATATCGCACAGCTAGACATGGCTCATCCTTGACTCCCAAAAATTGTGTATCATCTAGCTCCCTACATGTTGATAGTGCAACTAGAATTAATAGCCAAGCATAGTGGAACTCAGTGCCTTTATCCTATCCCTCTTCATGATCAATCAAGAACTAGATGAGTAAGAATGTCACCTAGTTTATCTCGACGCCCTCAATGCAGTTTTTCAACTGTCGTTATTACTGTTGTTGGGACTTGGTATTTTCGACACTTTATTAACAATTCACAAGTTAATGCTTGTGTCACAAACTGTATTGTCGAGTCACATATGCTTTCTACGTATAAAATGTTTTTTCCTCGGAATGTGTGAAACTTTTATTTCATGCTCTCTAATAGAGCCGTCTCATTCTTCTTTTCGAAGAACAACAATGAGGGTTCCTCCCCTTGTGACGGCAGGCCAATAATGTGCATGATCAAGTATGTATCAATTGAGACCAGCCTGTTGAGCCATAAGTAGCCCCTTGTGGACGCAACTCAGCAAAATGTTTACACAATCATTAAGCTTTACACCGCCCAAAGTGTGGTATGTCAAATAAGTTCATAATTCCTTCTTTTTGAAACCTCGTATACCAAATTTGTGGCTTTACCACTATCATTTGTGACTATTTTTGGGGGTGGATTTCTTGGTGGTATGTAATCCATGGGGAATATCAACGTTGAGGAGGATGCCTCAGGTGTCTCTTCAACTACAGGTGTTGTTGTTAGTTGACTTTGTTGTTTCATTGGTACTGATGTTGAAGTCGTTGTCTTGGGTGGTGTCATCTTCCTCTACAATTGTTCTCTATGTACAACTGGGATCTGCAACTCGAATATACAACTCGACTCTTTATGCGAAATGTAACTGGAAATAACCTTCCCCCATCGACCCTTCACTTTCTTTATACCTCATCGTCAGTTGTTAGCTTCCATTTGTGCCTAAACTTTCCATCTAATCCACTAGTTCTTGGCATTCATTACCTGTCATAATGCTTCATTAACTCTATATCTTTGGAGAAATATCCGCTATATTCTCCAACCTATCAAAATATTCTTTCCAATCTGCATTTATGGTTGTGGCACCACTACTTCATCATAATGGTAGCTCTTGATTGCATGTCCCGTCATGGATTGTCTTAAATTATCTTAATTGTTATCTAAGTGATATCTTCTCTCTGCATGGTCTCTTCTCTATGCGTGAGCTCTTCTCTCGACATGATCTCATCTCTCTTCTCAAACTTGCTTCCTTCATCTGTGTGCTCTTGTTCTTGCTTATTTCTCTTTTGGGACATTTTCTTACTTTTCCTTTTTACCTGCTAATCTTAAATTCTTGGACTCTTTAACTTTCTACTTCTTCCATGAACCATTTTCTTGTTTTTTCCTGTTTTCTTGCTTTTTCTTTATTTTTCTATATTTTATTTCTATAGTACACTATGATAAAAGTTATATGGTACATATCCTATGCAATTCACCTAGTGCATGGAAACACGGTCGTCCCTATATAATTTCAGTTGAATCTCGTTAACTAGTCCTTCCACGACTTGTCCATCCAACTACCCTAGCTGCACAACACCTGCTTTTGTCACATATATGATCATGTATGGCTCTAGCTAGTGCGGACTAAACTTCCCAAGGTGCTATAAGAACTTACTATTATAGAGCAATACTAAATCTCCTATCTGGAACTTCTTTTGTTTGTTGTGTATGTCATGCCATTCTTTTTCATGTGCCTTATGTACTTGTTGATGGAACACTACAACAAATTGGTCTTCCTTTAATACCAGTAACTACACCAGAATCCATAAGGTATGTCATCGCATCAATGCGTAGACTTGGAACAAGAAACTCCATGGGCACAATTGCTTCCTGGCCATACTATAATCTAAAGGGTGTCTAACCTGTCAAATTATTACATGTAGTTATATAATCCCATATCACTGCAGGAATCCTTGAGTCCCATTTGTCTCATCCTACATTACATACCTTTGTCAATACATTCTCCAATATCTTATTGAAGGCCTCCACGGTTCCATTTGCTAGAGGGTGATACGAAGATATCTTTTGATGTTGAATATGGAATTCTTCTATCAATGTTGCAATTGTATTTTTCAAAACATGAGTTCCCTAATTGCTCATAATTACTTTAGGACACCCAAACCTTGTAGCTACATTCTCAAATAAGAACCACGCAACTGTCTCTGAGCTGCAATATGTAATTTTTTCTTCTTCTACCCATCTTGTCAAGTATTCTATCATGGTAATTATGTACCTGGCTCCTGATCTCCTCGTCAGTGGATTAATTGGTCTGATAAAATCTACTTCCAATTTTTCAAATGCCTGCAAGGTGACTTGCGGATTCAAAGGCATCTCATCCCTTCGCAACGTCCTTCCTACTCTCTAACAAGCATCCCAGCTCTGAAAATATTCTTTATCGTCCTTATGGAGGGTGGGCCACCATAGCCCTACATGTAAGATCTTATGATTTGTTTCCTTTCTTGCATAATGACCTCATGCAATTCCATTATGTGCCTCTACTAGGATCATTAGTATTTCATGTTCTAATACACATCCTCACAGTATCCCATATGTGCCTAACTTATATAGATTTCCTACGATCAACTGATAATCCATTGCTTTAACCACTAATTGCTTATTTTGTGTTACTATCATGTTGGATGGAGCGACTTTCTATACTCAAAAATTGGACAATTTCTGTAAAGTAGTCATCTACCATTTGAATAGAAAATAAATGTAAATCTGGTAAACTATTGTCTAGGTTCCCTGCGTCTTCCCCTATCAATAGTCGTGACAGATGGTCTGGTCTTGAATTTAGTTTCCCTAGCTTCACAATGACTTTGAATTCATACTCCTAGAATAAAAATAACCATATGCAAATTCTCCCCCCCAACACTAACTTGTTCACTAGGTATCTCAGTGTAGAGTGGTTTGCATACATCTTCAAATGGGACCCCAACAAGTAGTGTATAAACTTCTGCAAGGAATAAACCATTTTCAATCCTTCCCTTTCTGTCATTGTGTAATTATTCTCAGTAGTTGACAGCTTCCTGCTAGAAAAGGAAATTGGATGGTCTAACTCTCCCTCTCCTGGTTGGGCTAACACTGCATCGAGCACTATCGACAATGCATCCACATGGACATGAAACTCTTTCTTCCAATCCTGGAACACGGAATGGGTGCAGTTACTAGCATCTTCTTTAATATGTCCAGACCATGCTGACAGCCTTCATTCCACTGAAACTTAGCTTATTTATTTAATAATTTTTCCATCGGAGTTGTAATCTGCACATAGCCTTTAATAAATTTCCTATAATATCCGGTATGACCCAACATTGTTCTCAATTGTCTTACTGATGTAGGTGGTGGAAAATCAACAATCATCACTATCTTTATAGGATCAACCAACAAACCTTGCTTGCATACCACATGACCTAACAATATTCGAAACAGTGCACATAAAATACACTTCTTCAAATTTAATGATATATGATATTGTCTACATCTATAAAGAATCAACCGCAGAGTTTTTATATGATCTTATAATCTAAACATGGTCCAATGATCTAAGTAAACTTCAAGAAACTTATGAATAAATTCCTGAAAGGATTCAACAAATACTCTGGAAAACACAAAAGGTGCATTCTTTAACCAAAACATAATCAATGTGTATTGGTAGCTTCCCCATTCTGTCACAAATGTTGTCTTATGTATGTCTTCTGGCACAATCTTGATCTGATGATATCCTGAAAATCCATTAGTGAACGAGTAGTCCTCCTTCCCTCCTACGTTTTATAACACTTTGTATGTAAAGGGGGTCGAAAAAAGGTCATTTAAATAGGCATCATTCAATTTCCTTAGGTATACATAAATTCTAATACCCCATGTTTTCGTATCTTGAACTACCATTGGGATTATCCATTCAAACTTTGTGACGGGTTCAATGATACTAGCTTCTATCATTCTAGTAAGATTTGCTTTCACTTTTTCATTGTGCTTTGGATTCAACTGGTAAGTTCTTTGTCTTACTAGCTTAGCTTTTGGTTTTAACAAGATACTCATCTTGCTTAATTCCCTAGCTATCCCCTTCATATCTGAAAAGGTTGTCGGAAAGAGACCTGTATACTCACACAATAAGTCTGCAATATTTTAAATACTCTCATTGTTCCAATATTCACGAACTTAGGTTTCTCTTTCGTGCCAATATTCACTTTGTTCACTCTTAATGGATTCACATATGCATCACATTCGAGTTTTGGACCTTCTATTGCGTGCTCCTGAGTCCCCTTCAGTCTTTGGTTCTTGCACATTTCTTGGGTCTTATTCTTGATCTTCTTTAGTAACATTGTAATGTTCCAGTATTTCATGGATTATCATAGATTCTCTGTGCACACTACATGCAGGTACTATTTCTATATGATCTTCTTCCATAAAAATATTACTTCTAATGACTTGTAAATCTGCATCAACTAAGGGTGACTCGGCTTCAAAACTCAATGTTACCTTGAAATTCTAGGTGAGCTCTTCCTAATCTGTTGTCCTCTTCGCACTTCTAGTTCTAGATACCAATTCTTGGGAACCATCTCAAGTGTATGTATGAACATGTGCATCTATTCTTATTTTGGAACCTATCCCCAAGTTGTCATACATTGTGCAACATGATCTATCAAACTGTTCATCCATGTATGATTTTGTATAATTTCTTCTATTCCAAACTTAATCTGCATCAACATTTTACAGTGATTTCAATCCCTTATTCCTTCCTTCTGTGTATCCCACCATCTTACTGGGCTTTCTTTCGATGTAACATATATTTCCAACAATCTTTGCTTTTCAGGTATCTGCAGCTAAAATTATTTTACAAAGCAACTTACATCAGTTAATCCATCAAACCTTGGTGCATCACATACCTCTATTTTGATCCAACGCAAAGAGCGAGTAATGTGAGCACATCTTCTGGTTGATACTTCATGCAACTTGTGTTGCCAATGTTCAAGTCCTTCCTCTGAATCTGATGCATGAGAGATAATGCTTCTCCATCTAATTGCACCACCTGAAGTAGGATTGACGTAATCATCCATGCACGTGTTCATATAATGCAGGTTATCAATTTCTTTTATGGCAAGTTCCACATAACTTCTTGCTTCTGTGGGGTCTAACGGTGCAATGACCTTTAAGCCTCCTCCTTCAAAAATAATTTCTCTCTTCTTCAAGATAATAATCGTCTATTTTTCAAAGGCCCAATCTAGTCTAATCAATGTTGGATATGGCTAGTTGTTATCCACAATCTCAATGATCTCAAATTTGGCTACATTGTGAACTCCATCTATGTTAAAAATTACTCCCAACAGTCTCCCAATCAATACTATCCTATGTTGGTTTTCCAACCTCAACTGAACGAGTGACCAAATTAACTTTGGTTTCCCCATCTTTTCCCACATCTATCTTGGAACAACATTTATATATGATCCTAAGTCCAAAATAACATTATCCATGTCATACTCTCCTCTCTGCACACTCAATATGAATTCTTTGTTTTTCCTTTTCTTGCACAATACTTGGTTCACTACTCTTTATGTCATAGGTACTTTTTTTTCTTGGGTGCACTGATCGATCATCCCATGCAGTGCATTCAACATTTTTTCATCCTTCATCAACTCTAACAACTCTTTAGAAAATCTTTCAAAGTGCTTACCTTCTCAAATAACCTTTTTAGAATGTTGCGATCATAAACTAATGGCACATCGTATACTGGTGGTGCATTTGGCATTGATTATATCCAGTCTGGTCCTAGTATTTCCTTCCTAGCTTACTGATATGTCTCTTCCTCTTTCTGTGGGTTAAATTCTAGCATAGACTCAACCACTTTCCTTATCCATTGCTCGATCCCCTTTCCCTTTTTTTTCACAACTGCTCTAGATCGTGTTCCTTCGTGCATAACAACTGTTATTTTGGGTTGATCATCGTGCTTCTCGGCTGCTATCATATGTATGTTCTGGTTCTGTTTTTGGTTGCATTTTGCTTGCCATTTCATTATCAGTTGAGTAAAATCCTTCATCGCATGGTCCAATTCTCTACAGTATGTGCACTTTGTGCAAGGATTTAGGAAATATCTCGCCAAACATCCTGGTTGATTTCAATTGTGACAAATGATTGGTCCTCTTCCTCCTCTACCAAATCCTCCTCGACCTCGACCTCTCCCAAATCCTCCTCATCCACCCTAGTTAAATCCTCTTGGAGTATTGTATTGTTGAACTCCTCCTCCTCCTGTGACATTTTCTTCTTGGATTATGTAGGCATATGTAGTGTGTTATCTCATTAAGTCGAATGCACAACAATCCTTCTCATCGTGTCCTACAAAATTGCAAAAATTACAGAACAAATTCATGGGTGTACTCTAGTACTTATGTAATGATGGACAAGTAGTCGGATGATGTCCCCATGTATTGGATATTTAAAACTATCCCACTCCTCCTGCCAATGGGTTTGGTGATCCTATAGCCATATACTACACAAATGTTGGGCATTTGTCTTTACGATGGCCTTTTGTCTTACATGTAATACACCAAACTTGTTCGTGCTTTTCCTTTTCCTTTGTTATTTCTAAAAATTGAATCCTTAGCGCAACCAACTATGAAAAAACCTATGGCATTCCTACGCCATATCCTACAGGAGATACTTCTAACTTCATCTCAATCTCTAGTGCTTCTAGTTGCGATGTGACCTTTTGCTGTGTCAGAGGAAAATGATTGTGCAGCAACATGCCTGCAATCAACCATTCTCTATGTTGTTCATCAGGAATATGAAATGTTAATCTACCCATCACATCTTTAAATATCTAATCGTAATCCCATATTGTCTCATTATGTATTTTCTTAATTTATTTCATCTCTATGATATATTGTGACTCATATTTCGGCTTCTGAAATTCCTTTAACAAAGCTTGTCCAATCTCTTCCAATGTCCTTGATTATCTTGTCAGTGTAGTAGTCTAATAATTCATGTACCATAATAGTGCACGACCTATGAACGTCATTTCTAACTTCACAATATTGGTTTCCTCATCCTGGACATTATTCACAGTCCATATCGTTTCACATACAAACAGATGATGCTCGAGGTCTTCCAACCCCACCCCTTAGAATTTGGGAATTCTTAATGTATTATTTATTCCTGGCATAGTATTTTGTGAAGTACTTACCTTTGGTGATGCTAACTAAATTTAGTTCATTGTGCTACTTCCACTATTATGACTACTATTATGACTTCCTCCACTAACTACAATTTCTCTTGAAAAAGTTTCAGCTTTTGTTTCAGATCTTGGTGATGCACATGAGGTCATGGGTTTGACACAGATTACAATTTGATATGGACTTCCTTCTTCTGCTAGACTGCAATGATCATCCTTTTCTTTCTCTTTCCTTTCTCTATACAGTGTGATCTGGAGCACTACTTTGGGGTCTCTTTTATCAAACACTCTGTGTTTCTCTTCTCTCTCAACCACAGTATTCTTCTAACTATACCTAAGCCTTTTACAACAGTGCAACACTCCAATATATTTGTCTAAGTCACTTTCTTCCTCTCTCAAAATCCTCATTGCATCCCTTCTTTATTCATCATTTCCACTCTCAGACCATCCTCTGGTCATCCCCCAGTCCCCCTATGTGTTTTAAGGATCCTAGCAATCAGATTCCATCTTCATGACATTCTTGTTGCAAAACAACATTTTTATCTAGGTAGAAATTGCACTCAAAAATATTTCACGCAGACCCTTGAAGAATTCCCTCTCTGTGACACTGTAAGACTAGGTAAAATCTATTGCAAACTCTTTAATGCAACCCCTTAGTATATTATTCAACCAAAAATAAACCACGCGATAAAATTTATTACTTATTATATTCAACTGTCTAATCAATTCAGGAGTCCAGTTTCTCAGAGCCTCCGCTTGATATCTTCCAACATTCTCCGCTAGCCTTTCTAAACATCCAGTCAAAATTATCAAAAATTCACCAAAGAATATTTCATGCAGGTCTGTAAACAAATACCTTTGCAACCATTATTCATCATTGAGTCATGGATTCATATTATGTTCTCTGGAAAATTCTCCTTCTTCCTTAACCATTCTATGATCTCTTCCTTATTCGGCCTCAAAAACATTTCCCTCAATTACAGATCATGATCCTGGAAACATAACCATTTTTTCGTGTGTAGTGGGCATACCTGGGGTTAATCATAATTACACCAACAAAACCCTTAGACACTGACCCTTTCAGCATCACCTGCAAGAAAGTGAAAGTCTCACCCGAGGCATCTAGAGAGGCTGCAGGAACCAAGTTTCTACAATGATGAGGGGAAGTGAGGCATTCAATATGTTCTGAATGTGTCTGTCGTTTTCATCACTTAATAGTTACTTTATCATGCAACATACCCTGTGTGCTACATTACTTTACTTGACATTCATTTATTTATTAGTTACTTTAGTGTGAGACATTATGACAACATATATGAATAACACATTCAGAATACTAAGATTTTATCATCACTGCGCAATATCAATAACATATTCATAATACTAAAATTTGTATGTTATCCATATCACACACATAACATCACATCAAGACACAAGTTTTAGCATGGTTCACCCAAATCCGGGCTACATCCACAAAAACTAGCTTCTTATATTAGTCATTTATAGTCTCCTTATAGTTGTGCACTACGCTTACAAAAAGATGCAGCAATAACCATTACTCAAACCTTCCTAGTCGTTCTACTACAATGTGACCCTAAATCTTGAAAACCTCAGTCAAACCTCAAAACTTCTTCCAAAACTGACGAACTCCGAAGAACTTCACACCAAAATATCTCCAACAACTCCCCCTTTTCTACCCAAAACCCATTACAATTTATAGATTTACAATAGAGCTAATCTCGTTACAATGTGGACAAAATGTCCCAAAATCCTAACTACTTTCAGTCTTTTCCTCAATGACTCCCAAACATTCTTCAACTACTTTGCGTGTGTGCTTCTCCTTAGCCAAAATGTTGCGTGACCTATTCCTGGGTGATTCCTAATACTTATCCAAAACATTTGTCCAACGACACCATTCTTGGTGATGACCATTCTTTGATTGCTTTCACCTTCTCTGGATCCATCTCCAATTCATTTGAAGAGAACACAAAACCCAAGTAAATGAGTTTTGTCTTCATAAAAGAATATTTCTTTAAATTTATTAGCAGCTTCTCCCGGTGCAATCTCTTCATCACCAATGTCAAATGTCTCAATGTTCTTCTTCATTTTTACTTAAGACTAGTATATCATCCAGATATACAATCACAAACTTACCGAAAAAATATTTTAATACCTCATTCATCAATCTCATAAAAGTACTTGGCACTTTTGTTAAGCCAAACGACATAACAATCCATTCATACAACCCCTCATTCATCTTGAAGGTTGTTTTCCACTCATCACCTTCTCTCATTAATATCTGGTGATATCCACTCTTCAAATCTATTTTTGAAAAATAATTCGCTCCACTCAAACAATCCATCAAGTCATCCATCATGGTAAAGGAAATCTGTCCCTAATGGTGATCTTGTTTATGGCTCTTGAGTCTGTGCACATTCTCCATCCTCCATCCTTCTTCAGACTTAACAAAGTTGGTACTGCGCATGGACTCAAGATTTCTCTGACTAACCCTTTGTCCATAAAATCCTGGACCTATCTCTTTACCTCCTCATTCTCTTGAGGTGTCAATTTGTACACTTCTTTTTTCAGCAAACTTGCTCCTAGTATTATATCAATGTGATGGTTGATACTCCTGATAGGTGGCAATGAGCTTGGCAACTCATCCACTACTATGTCAACAAAATTCTCTAATAGTTTCTGGATTTCTTCAGGCAGATCATCCACATAAGTATTTGTAAGGAAAAATCGCAGTTTCCTCACCACAACAAACTGCATCTCCTGTACCTTTTTAACTTCACTAAGGAGTTCCTTCCCACTCATGAGAAGTATGCTTGTGCTGGCCTCTTCCTTTTCTTTCTTCTCCTCTATTGGCAATAACATGTGTGCCATACCATTCTTCTCCAAAGTATAAGTATTTTTTCTCCCATCATGAATGACATTCTTGTCATACTACCATGGTCTCCCCAAAAAAACATGGCATACATCCATGGGAATCACATCACACAAAATATCATCCCTATATCCTCATATTTTAAATTCACCAAGGCATTGTTTAGTTACCATTACCTGATGACCTTTCTGCAGCCATGATACCTTGTATGGCGTCATATTTGTAGTTGTCTCTAGCTCCAAATTCTCCACCATCTTTGTGGATACTAAATTATCAGTGCTCCCACTGTCAATTATCACCTTGCAAACTCTGTCTTTAGTCTTGCAAGAAGTTCTGAAAAAATTGTTCCTCTGCATGGGTTTTCAACCTCTAGCTCTTGCTTCAAGAGAATATTCTTCATCACCAAAGATATTCCATCTTCTGCACCTTCTGCTTCAACATTCCACTTATGTTCTTCTGAAATGTGAGCTTCACCTCCTCCTTCTTTCTTTCTCTCAGGGAATTCCAAAGACATGTGTCTTGTCTTTCCACAGGTATAACACTTCATGAATTCTCCTCCTATGCTTGTTATAACCCTAATTTAAACCACACATGCTTACCTGGCATCAGGCCATCTCATATTCCTTCTTTGCCAAGCTAGTACTAAACAACTCTTCTTAAAAAACACCCTTTTTAAAGGTACATGCACCCTGCTCCACTACAGCCCGCGTGTACACTCTTGCTGACCCACTACATCCCGCGTGTACACTCTAGCTGACCCACTACAGCCCGCGTGTACCTACAAAAGAACAAAAAATGAAAAGTTTCCGACGGAACACACAGTTTTGGGTAAGCTAACTAAACCTTTCGACCATGCATGACCAGTCACTCGACCAAATACCTAGCTCCTTCTAGCCTATAAAAGAAGGGGTAGCGGTCCCATTTGAAAGAAGGAAGAAGAGCATAGAAACTCTGCCCAAATTTATCCCTTCTTTGCTCCAATTTCCTACAATTGTATTGTGAGGTTGAGTAGTTGGTGCATTCTGAAGAGGAGCCCAGGACCAGGTTCGAGGAGAAATGCCGACCACATATTATAAAGTTTACTCTTGTGAAGATTAATACAAAAAGGAATACATTTTTCGTCCCACCATATTATGTGTTCAAATTGTGTATTTATTTTATGATATTGTCACAACTAACCTAGCAATTAGTATATGAAATGAATGTTCGTAGCTTTTTGTTTGCTCATATGTGAATGCAGGTCAGCTTTGGGAGGAGGCTTGCAATCAAAGAGCGAGTGAAAGCAAAGGGATCGACATCAAATGAAGGACTTAAGGTAGAGTCACCAAATATCATTTACACCTTTGTATTGCATGAATGTGGGGTTTTGTGTTGGGAGAATAGGAAAAAGTAGAGGCCTTTAAATGGTCATTTTCTGCATGCATGATTAGAGCCCTTAAATGATAAGTACATAGGAGGGATTTCCCACCTACAATAGAATTTGTGACCATACTGGGGACTCTCTAGGGTTCTTTGGGGATTTTTTATTGGGTATTTTGAAATTGGTTTTACTACCTTTTTTGAGTTTCTGCAAGAAGTCTGAGTGTTCAGGGGTTCTGGTTCTCAATACTAGTCTTCCCTACTCTTCTTACCAGTCTATTTCTTTTCTGTTTTTGAGAGTCTTAAAAGGCATACGTGCCCCATAGTGGGATAGCATGCATATGCATGCACCCTACCTTTAGACAGCCCGTGTATGCACGCGCCCTACCTTTAGTCAGCCCGCGTATGTACGCCTGCTGATGAAGTGCTAGTTGTGTGTCTAAGAACCCAGGAACTCCTTCTTAGGAAGAGGCAGTCATCCTCTCCCCCGCAGAAGTGATCCTTCTCAGGGATCTTCTGGGTTCTTCTAGGTCTTTTACTGAACAGTCCATAGTTAGGTAAAAACCTCAGGATTAGCTTTGTTTAGCTAAAGTTTTATGGCCTCTTCTTTGTCAAAGTAAGTTTTTTCACCTTTAAGGGGTTATGGTTTTCAATACCAGTACTCCTTGCCTAAGCTTGGTTGCTTGTCCTCCTTTTTTGAGGAAAAACAGAGGCACACGTGGCCTGTAGTGGGCTTGAATGCATGCATATGCATCCTATCTTTGGGCAGCCCGCGTGCATACGCTGGTTGTTGAAGTGACAGTCGTGCGTCTGTCTAGAAATTTTTGAGGAGGCAGTCATCCTCTTCCCTGTCAAGTTTTTACTTCCCAGGTTTTTCTTGTTTCTTTCTGGTCTCTATCATAAGCAGTTTTAGCCTAAGTTGTATTCCAGCATAGCTTGCTTTTTCGTTTAAAATATTTTTTGTGTTTCCTAGCTTTTTTAACTTATTTTTAGCTTGAAATTTTAAGAAAAATGAGTTTCATTTTTAAAAAAAAATCCCCCCCATGGCCAGGGGGGCCATGAATCGTGCATTCATCAGTTTCTTTTAGAATCTTTTGTTATTTCTACTTTGATTGGAAGAAAATATTAAAAAAAAAAAAACCAGTTTGTTAGATCTCTTTCTTTCCTGGCATTTTCTTTGCATTGTTATTTGAAAAAGAAAAGGAAATTAGTATAGCATTGTGTTTTCTTCTAATTTTAAAAGCATTTCAAAAGGAAAAAAATAAGAAATATAATCATTATTTGCTAGTGTTCATATAAGTTTCATCATTTTTCGCAAGAGTCTTAACACTATTAGTTGCACTATCGTACCCTTTTGAGTAAATCAATCCAGTAAAAAGAACACTAATTAAAATTTACTAGACTTTATGGTTGTAGGGTCCATCAACTAGATTAGGCTAGAGCCTTGATTTAGGTTGGAGAGGAAACTCTTCAAGGCTATAAAACAAACATATGAGTCTATGTTAAGGAGTGTAGAGGTCAAGTAACGTGGAAATTATCTGAGACCCCCCTCTAACACAGGGGCTAAAAACAAGGTCGCATGCGGAAAGGTAGCAAAGATAACCCCTCCAAAGTCGGACCAAGCGTAGTGGGGAACGCATATAGAGGACTTGTCTTGGGATTCTGTTGATCGCATTTGCCACGGAGCTTCATGGGTCTCAAATCCATTTGAGGTCCTCAGTCATCTTCCGGAACA
>JASDQU010241820.1:40145-66607 GCA_032191745.1 Picea mariana | reverse complement strand
GGACCAAGCGTAGTGGGGAACGCATATAGAGGACTTGTCTTGGGATTCTGTTGATCGCATTTGCCACGGAGCTTCATGGGTCTCAAATCCGTTCGAGGTCCTCAATCATCTTCTAGAACACTTGCTTTCGATACCCTTGATAGGTTTCGGGCTTGATACCCTGCTCATTGCGGTCCACCCGACTGTCGACTGTACCCACCTGGTGATTGTTCACGAGTTGGCAACCTAGTTGCCTTTATTTTAGGGACTTACACAGGTGACTGCGGGGGTATACCACAGTAACTAGGGCAGACATCAGGCCACGCTTTTCAGAGTATGCCTGGAGGATTCTTTTTTATTCGAGTTGCACTTGCACCGATAAGTTTCTCTAGTGTTGGTTGGTGTAACTGTTCTTCCAACTAGTTAGTCGTTTGCTTGATTTGCCTTTAGGAAATTTTAGTGTGTGCTCTGTGCTCCCGTGTTTTCCATAGTGAGATAGTCATTTGTGGCTTTGGTTCTCTGACCTAGGGTGGTAGACCGCCCACTTCGCCGGTTGAGAGGACTTTTCAGTCTTCCACCTAGAAACGTGGAGCCGCCTCTTTATAAGCATTGTTTTGATAACACTGGTTCTTCAGAGTTAGTGTGTGACTTTTACGAACTTGAACGATCCCGCAAAGGGAGAACCTGTGCATAAGATATTCATGGATAAATTTATCGATGATACCAACCAAGGAACCCCTTCACAAGGGGATTCTTGTGCTTTTCATTTCTTCGGAAACGTTGGTGTCCCTTTGATGTCCACTTTGTACATTCCTGAGTTGAATGTGGGATTACCAGTTTGGTTGGGTACCATTCCAAATGTCTCAAATTCTCTTGACGCTTCTCAGTTAATCACTTTATTTCATGGGCACCCTGTTGATGTTTCTTCCTCAGCAAAGTCTTCTCCTCCTCCTTCTCCCACCTCTGGTGAAAGTACAGTTACTAGTAACCAGAAGTCTAAACAAAATAGAAAGAGGAATAATAGGAAGAAGAAATCACCAACCTCTGCGAGTTATGTTGGAGATAGGCCGACAACCTCTGCAAGTCACGTTGAAGACCAGCACCCAACCTCTACAAGTTATGTTGGGGGAAATCACCCACCCTCTGCAAGTCATGCTGGGGGAAAAAGTCCAGTCCCTGCTAGTCATACTGGCAATAGGTCTGTAGCCTCTGCGAGTCATGTTATCGACCCATCACCAACCTCTACAAGTCATGTTGGAGATGTGAAACCAGCCACTGCCAGTCATGTTGGGCACATTGATTCTGTTGAGAAAACTAGATGGATAGGACGTAAGCCTAAGTTCCCTTGTAAGCTTTGAAAGGGATATCACCTTACTCATTTATGCCCTGGCATTCCAGAGGTACAAAGATTGTGGTCCCTATCTACAAGATCTTCTAATTCTTATTCTACTGAGGTTTCCTCACAGTGTATTCAACCATTGGTTGAAAAAGTGGTCACGTCGATGCAGTCATCGGCTGATCCCACTCCTGTTTTGAGGGGTGAGGTGCCCTTATACCTTGTAGTCTCTCAGCCTATTCAACCATTGGTTGAGAAAGTGATCATGTCGATGCAGTCATTGGTTGATCCCACTTCTCTTTTGGGGGGTGAGGTGCATTTAGACCATGTAGTCTCGCAGCCTATTCATCCATTGGTTGCAAAAGTGGTCATGTCGATGCAGTCATCGGCTGATCCCACTCCTCTTTTGGGGGCTAAGGTGCTTTTAGACCATGTAGTCCCACAACCTATTCAGCCATTGGTTACGAAAGTGGTCATGCCGATGAAGTCATCGGATGATCCCACTCTTCTTTTGGGGAGTGACGTGTCTACCGACTATGTTTTTAGCATTTTCGGTTCAATACTTTCATAACAAGGGGGCATTCCACTCATTCCGAGCACACCCCCTCCAAGCCCTAGGATGGTTTCCTTTGATTGGAATGACCTTGTTGAGCCTCGTCTTCCTTCTATCGCACCTTTACAAATAAGGGTTGAAGTTAATTCAACAAACATTTATCGATGTATTGTGGATGAGGGAGCCTCTGCAAGTATTTTATCCTCCTCGGTTTGGAAAGTCTTGGGATCTCCCAAGCTTGTGTCTGATTCGCATGACCTGTTGGCTTTTGACAGACGTCCTAGTGAATATTTGGAGATTCTTCCTCAGTTTCCTATATCATTAGGTAGGAAGACTGTCCATGTTGATGTTATAGTGGTGCAAGGCCCGTTAGATTTCAATATTCTTCTCGGGCATGAATATGTATATGCTATGAATGTTGTAGTTTATACGCTCTTCTGGGTGATGCATTTCACTCACAATGGAAGCATTGTCACTATCGACTAGCTAGCATCTGATAATCACCATCCTAATTCAACATTATTTCAAACTACCCCTTTATATGTTCCTAGCGTTCGTGTAGACACTACCCCATCACGGGTTAATTATGTGGTGTCTAATCCTCGGTGTTCAATTGCTTCTGAGCAAGAACCGGTGAAATCATGCGTTCCCTCTCAAGACTTGGTCTCAACAATTGATCCATTGGTTTATCCAATGGGGGCATAGGAAGCCTTGCTTCCCTCTCTTGGTCCAAGTGGGCTTGAGTATCCTTCTGAGTCTGATCTCGTTGTTTGTAGATCCTCAAGCCCTCATGCTCGTGATTCTTCGCTGATAGACTCTGCTAGTCTTGTCCAGAACTTCCATCGTCATATGGAGTATGGTCAGTTTACTTCACCCTTTGGGACTGTCGACCCTCGTTTGCGTGATTTCTTGGATTTTGAATTGCCTTCAGATATGGCTATCCTTGAAGCCATGACTACGGTTTCTATACCGCAGGAGGACTTACACCGTGGTTTGTGTTTTCTTCCCTTTTGGGATACTTTCCAAATTGACTATCTAAGAGACTCTTGGTCTGAGCCTAGCAGTAGGCTCTACCTGAACTAGTTTTATACATGAGTCGTAGCCCCCAACGAGTCTTCTTTTTCAGACCCTCTAAACATGAAAAGATTGTCGAGCGATCTTGTGGCCTTTCATGATCGTTAAACTGAAATTTGAAGTCATGTCTATCCAGCGGTAGTTTACCCCTTTTTTGGTTTGGATCGTCAACTATACAAACAAATTTATACTCAAGAGGCTTCGGGTCCCTAGAAGAGTACCCTCAGGTATAATTTTACCCCTTTTTCGGGCCTGAGGGACTAAATTTACGAAAAAGGAACCCCCATGGAGTCCATAGTTAAGCTCTTTTCAGACTCCCTAAAATTGAAAAGATCTTCGAGTGACCTTATTCTTTCATACTCGTTAAAATGGTCCAGAAGAACATTCCTAACGGAGACCATAGTTAAGCTTTTTTCAGACTCCTTAAAAATGAAAAAATGGCAGAGTAATCTTGTCTTTATCACACTCGTTAAAATGGTTTTGAATAGACATCTTGTTGGTGCTAGTTTACCCCTTTTTCAAACCGACTAGACTACCTTCGAAAAAGGTACCCCATTGGAGTCTCCTTTTACATTTTTCAGACTCTCTAAATATGAAAAATCATCGAGCTTACCGTCTCTAGGCTCGTTAAACTTACATCAAAGGACGTTACCATTGTGTGTCTTATTAATCGCATTAGCATACTTGCGTCTTTGGCCTAATTATGATTCCATTTTGCTCTCAACTAAACCATCTGAGGCATGCCTTATACGCAAGCCCTGTAGCACTTTGCCTCTGCGTCTTAACACCTTTGGCCCCTAGAGGATTTTTCCCTAATGTCCTTTTCTTGCATATGTCCCTTTTCCCTAAGCATCCTTGTGTTCCATGCACTTGGAACTAGTATGTTTGCGACACTTGATTCCTCCTTTGTAACGTAGCATTCTTTTATTCTTTTTCCAAAATTATTGAAAAAGACAAAAAAATCAAATATACCCCAAAAAGAGGAAGGAAAAAGTATTTTCTTTGTATTGGCAGCACAATGAGACGCCCTTGGATAAAGAAAATATTTCAATTTGTTCGTCAAACCCTGGGATTTAATATGACCTTAGGAAGCTATTCCTGCTACATTGAGTTGTGACCTCCTCCATTTGGTTATTCTTCCAAACATGTGGAGAGTTTGTGTTGCCTCCTGCCTCGTAAACTTATGTTAATTCCATGTTGCCTGAGTCTCATCTTTTTTCGTGCTATTATCCAAGGGAATTTTTTCTAAGCCTAAGTCATCCCCTCTGCAGTTTGTCTCTTGCCCTCATTCCTGTCCATCCTCAAAGTCCAATCAAGTCTTTGATTGAAATCAATGAAGCCTTCAGTCTGATCATCAAGATTCTCTAGTCCATGACCGACGAGTTGTCGAAGACCTCTGGGTAGTGAATTTGTACACTCATATTACAATCCTACCCGAGTTTTGAAGATTTTTAAGTTGTTGCTCGAGCTCTGAAGACCTCATCTCCAGCCATCAAGCCTTATCAGCTTCTAGAATATGGATACTATACATGTATATCTTTTTGATTTTGAGATGTAGATCCGCTATGTATTGCTCACGGCTACACTTTATATAGTTATATGACAAGAATCTATAGTGTATTTGATTGGTAGCCATGATTTTATTTCATCCCGAGAATGGGTATGCCCGCCTCGATGAGACAATTGTTATTTTGCAGATGGCACCTCCCGAATTCTGGTCCCTGGGCTCACTGGTTTGGTACGTTGATAAAGATTGATAATGTATTTCGGCCATCAAATACTCTTCTGACCTCACACATTAGGAGGCATCTCTTATAACCCTAATTTTCACCATACATGCTTACCTGGCATCAGGCCATCTCATATTCCTTCTTTTCCAAGCTAGTACTAAACAACTCTTCTTAAAAAACACCCTTTTTAAAGGTACACACACCCTGCTCCACTACCGCCTGTGTGTACACTCTTACTGACCCACTACATCCTGCGTGTACACTCTAGATGACCCACTACAGCCTGCGTGTACCTACAAAAGCACAAAAACAAAAAGTTGTCGACGGAACACACAGTTTTGGGTAAGCTAACTAAACCTTTCGACCATGCATGGCCAATCACTCGACCAAATATCTAGCTCCTTCTAGCCTATAAAAGAAGGGGTAGGGGTCCCATTTCAAAGGAGGAAGAAGAGTATAAAAACTTTTCCCAAATTTATCCCTCCTTTGCTCCAATTTCCTGCAATTGTATTGTGAGGTTGAGTAGTTGGTGCATTGTGAAGAGGAGCCTAGGACCAGGTTCAAGGAGCAGTGTCGACCACATATTGTAAACTTTACTCTTGTGAATATCAATACAAAAAGGAATACTTTTTTCATCCCACCATATTATGTGTTCAAGTTGTGTATTTATTTTATGATATTGTCACAACTAACCCAGCAAATAGTATATGAAATGCATGTTCGCATCTTTTTGTTTGCTCATATGTGAATGCAGGTCATATTTGGGAGGAGGCTTGCAATCAAAGAGTGAGTGAAAGCAAAGGGATCGACATCAAATGAAGGACTTAAGGTAGAGTCACCAAATCTCATTTACACCTTTGTATTGCATGAATGTGGGGTTTTGTGTTGGGAGAATAGGAAAAAGTAGAGGCCTTTAAATGGTCATTTTCTGCATGCATGATTAGAGCCCTTAAATGCTAAGTCTGTAGGAGGGATTTCCCACCCAAAACAATGCCTCTTCCTCTTCCTCGAGGAAAATAGTTTCTTCCACCATACTGTCTCCCTCAGGAAATTCCTCCTCTTTCTGAGTGATTGGAATTTTTCATTCTCAACCTTGGGCTTCGGTACCTTGTCATGGGAAATTCCCTTGCCTCTATTTATACTTCTTCCTCTGCTTCGATGGCTCTGCTTTCTGTCCAACCTCTCCTCTGCCTTCAGTGCAATATGATAAGCATCCTTCATGGTTCTTACTATAATCATGTTGATTTCGTCCTGGATTTCATATCTCAGGACATTTATATATCTAGCAACTTTTTCATCATCCTTTTCTCTCTGTCCATCCCTAATGTTCAGTTTGTAGAACTCCTATGTGTACTCCTTCACAATCATTCCTTTTTGTCTCAGGTTATGCAACTTCCTAAATAGATTTATCAGGTAATCCTTGGGTGTGAATTTAGCCTTTAGCTTGGCTACCATTATATCCGAGCTCTTGATATTTTGTTTTCCCTTGCATCTTATGTCAGCCTGTAGTTCATCCCACCACAATGTTGTATGTTCTTTTAATCTGGTGGCAACGTGCTTCACCTTTTTCTCCTCATCGACATCTTCATAGTCGAAGTACTTGTCCATAGACCTTATCCAATCCAGCAATTCTTCAGCATCAAAATTTTCTTCATACATTGGGATATCTATCTTCGCTCCAACTCCCAACTTGAAAACTTCTTTCAGCAAGTGTTCTTCTGTAGCATCCTATACTACAGCTTCTTCAACTTCTACTTCTTCATTCTCTGCATCATTGGCATCTCCAGCATCAGGTGCTCTCCTTTTTTTTGTCTCCATAGCTTCCAACCGTGCGCAAATTTCTCGCATCTCCCTTTCCATAGCTCTATTTGCTACATGCAGTTCTACACGTCTTCTAGGCAACATTTTTCTGAAATTTCTCTTTAAACAACTACCACTTGATGTATATGATACCTCTTGATGATATCAAGCTACCTCTTTTCACATCATTCCTACATAATTAAAATATGTGGCTCTGATACCACTTGATGCAACCCCCCTTCCCTCCTGGGGATTCTACAATATCCAGGTCAAGGATCTTCAATTAACCTTAGCCGAATTGGCTCTTTGGGCCTCCAATAGACACTAAACTAACAAAACACAGGTCCCTTTGATGTTACCTGTAGGTTTCAAGTTACCCGCAACCCTGCTCTTTAGCACTTCTAGCAACACCAATTTGCGAGAACTAGCTCCCGTGCTAGACTCCTTCTCCAATACGACCATGGGTTGTGACCATGGGCCATCTCTCTTCGTAACTCTAGCTTCGGAAATATTGTAACCTCTTCCCTTGTTTCCTTCCAAAATATTTTCTGCCAAAACACACGGACCTCTGTCGCGTGTCCACCTGGATGTGACATTCCATCTTTACTTTGGACTTCGTGACTTCGAGAAGTTTCTTCTCCCTCCACACAATTCCTCCAAAACTCTGTCTCCCGAACTCCTTAATCCACTACCACGTATCTCCTCACAACCAATTGTTAGTATTTTCTTCGCGACTTCGATGACCTCTACTCGTGAAACACTTCTACGTCGTCGAACCACAAAATTCCAGGAGGATTCACGTCTATCCTCTATGTGAATCTTCCATATATGACGGTATGGAACGATCTCGCTCCCTCCTAGACAAATCTTACTCGTTAATTTGGAGAATCTCCAACAAGCTCCACTCTATTGAAGGATTCTCGTCTCTCTCCCTCCTGAGCTTGCTCTTCTTTGAAGTTTTTCTCCTTAGAGCACTTTCTTCGACACTTAATCAAATTTTAGTTTATGCACGCCTTGCAAAATGTTCTCCTCCACAACTTGGCTTCTTGGGGATGACTGCGCACGCCTTGCGATAGTTCTTCACACTCCTCTACAAACACACTTGAGCTACTCCTCCTGAGCTCTTGAGTCAAAAGACTTTGTCACACACTCCTTGTGGACACTATGCACTCTTGGAATGCAAAGCTCCAAGTTATCTCTCTTGGACTTGTTCCTCCTTGACACTCTGAACTTATCAGAATGAATCCTTCGATACTTAACCAAGTATCGACTATGCGCACGCCTTGCGACAAAATTCCTTCAACTTAACTCTTGAAGGGCGACTGTGCACTCCTTGCAGAAGTTCCCAAATACTCAATTGTTTCTCATGAACTATATGACTCTGAGCGTGTTTTCGCCTACACACACACTTTCAAACTATCCCTCCTGGATTTCTGAGTCAAAACAAACTCTGTCAATGCACACCTTGTGGAAAATTATGCACTCCTTGCACTCATAAGTTTCACATTATCTCTTCTGATCTTCTGAGCTGAAACAGACTCTGTCAACGCACACCTTGCGGACATTATGCATACCTTGCACTCACTCGTAGAATAGAAACAATTGAAACTTATCTAAATCCTCATAGATTTATACATTCAACCATGTAAATGCATTCATAACATAAGAATAACAAATAACAGAGAATCGTAATTAACAGAAAGCCTTCCATTCATTCATTCAGATAGACATAGAAACACCAAACATTTCGAACAATGCTCCTCTGTTATATTCATTCAATTGATATGTACATGGATTCATACAATGCTCTTCAACAACTCTACTATTCTCAGCTACAATGGAAACAACCTCTACAATAGTTTCAATAGCCTCTATTTTCATCAATAAGCATCAACAATCTCATTTGGGCAACAAATACATTTATTTATACAACATGAGTTCATTGAGATTTCCCTCTAAGCTACCTTATTACTATTCTATCGAATTAAAATTTACTAACTACTAAGGATTTATTACAATAAATATTTTTGACAGAAAGATGAGATCAAACACATTGAATATGTACTGGACGCAGCTTCATTAAAGAAAATACATCCTCCATCACTGTCACGTGATCATCCAACTCTAAAACATTAAAGATATTCATAAATTTCAATATTTTCTGATGTTTGCATGATACACCTCCTTAATTTCAAAATAATTACTTCAAAATATGCGCTAGTGTGCTGAGTTGTCCTCCACTCGTGCTTTGTTGATGATGATCTTGCATCACAAGGCGCAAGGGTAATCATTCACATAAAACATACTAGACCAGAATGAAACCAAGGCGCAAAGAAAGTATTAGTTATATTTGAGGCGCAAATCCCAATCCCTTAATCATGTACTCATCAACAATTAAATGATGCATGAGATATCGACTTTATTCTGTAAGGCGCTACAGAATACCATTAAAAATCAATCTTACCTCAACGATAATTAAAGGCACAGTGATAACCAATTATATTTCAATTGGCAACATCAATAATCAATGGCGTAGCGGTAATCTAGTTGTCAATCCATCATACATTAACATTTTAATGGTGCAAGTAAAAGTTGTTAATCCATCATTCATAAATAAATTCAATGGCACAAGTAAAGTTGTTAATCCATCATCCATTAATAAATTCAAAGGCGCAAGTAAAGTTGTTAATCCATCATCCATTAATAAATTCAAGCCGCAAGTAAAGTGGTTAATCCATCATTAGTTTTAAGGCGCATCAAGACAATAGTTTACATTATCCTTAAAGAAGAGCATATCGCATTAAAGGACTCTGAATATAGAATTAAGGAATATAGCGTCCAGGAGAGCATATAGCATCAATAAGAGCATAAGCATTAAAGACTATGAATATAGCATTAGTGAATATAACATCCAGGAGAGCATGTAGCATCGTTAAGAGCATAAACATTAAAGACTATGAATATAGAATTAGTGAATATAACCTTAAGGAGAGCATGTAGCATCGTTAAGAGAATAAGTATTAAAGACTATGAATATAGCATTAAGGAGAGCAAGAAGCAATAAATAAAATCATAAACAGTATATAACATTAATGATATAGCATGAAGGAGAGCGTAGCAGTAAGGGACTCTGAATGTAAAAAGCTAAATCGAAATTTTACTCCAATTCATAATTCATAAGAATCAACCTTCTTACTATGTAATTGAAACTACGTCGAGATGGAGGACTCCCGCCCNCGCAGAGGTATGAGACCAAAATTGTTGGGCGAAAAGGGAGAAAAACACATGGCATAAAGGTGAAAAATGCAGGCTTGCTTCCCCCATGAGATGGGCACGATTTTCTCAGCAAAAGCATAGAGAAATAAAGGTGAATACATGTGCTATCCTCCCACATAGGTTGGGCATGACTTGCTCAATAAAAATGCATAGAAACAAAGGTGAAGACACATGCTAGCCACCCCCATAGGTTGGGCACGATTTTCTCAATAAAAACGCATAGAAACAAATGTAAATAATGGTGCTAGCCTCCCCCATAGGCTAGGAATGATTTTCTTAATAAAAACGCATAGAAACAAATGTAAAGACTCATGCTAGCCTCCCCCACAGGCTAGGCACGATTTTCTCAATAAAAATGCATAGAAACAAATGCAAAGACTCGTGCTAGCCTCCCCCACAAGTTGGGCATGATTTGATTAATAAAAATGCATAGAAACAAATGTAAAGACTCGTGATAGCCTCCCCCACAGGCTGGGCACGATTTTCTCAATAAAAATACATAGAAACAAATGTAAAGACTTATGCTAGCCTCTCCCGTGGGCTAGGCATGATTTGCTTAATAAAAATGCATATAAACAAATGTAAAGACTCGTGCTAGCCTCCTCCATAGGATGGGCACGATTTACTCATTAAAAACGTGGATAAATAAATGTAAAGACTCGTGCTAGCCTCCCCCATAGGTTGGGCACAATTTACTCATTAAAAATGAAGAGATATCAACACCCAAGCACAAAGATAAAAACACCAAAGCATAGAGATAAAAATAATATTTAAAATATGGTAAAAGTGCAGAGATAAAAACACCCAAGCGCAGAGGTAAAAACACCAAAGCCCAGAGATAAAAAAAGATTTAAAAACTGAGCAAGCGCAAAAAAAAAAAAAAATGTTGAGCCCAATGAAGAGAATTGAAGGTGAACACTTGGAGAAATTAAAGAACAAAATGTTGTGAAAAATGAAAACAATATCAGAGGCCAATTGTCAAGGCTGAGGAGAAGGGAACACAGTCCAAATAATTTAAAATGCAGAGGTGCAACGAATGCTTTCCAAATCAATTCGGGTTTGCAACTTTAGTTAAAATCTTAAAATGGGACAGAGAACAATCAATGTCGTGATGAAGCCTAAGGTGGGGAAAATATCTTAAGGAGAATAAATACAAGAGGGAATTACCACAATGACATGATTAAATGAATCTCAGTAAAAACATTAAACCTTGAATATATTTCCCAGCAACGTGTATGCAATGAAACTAAACTACAATTTTAATTGAAACTAATGAGAGCAATCTCAATTTAGAATTACCGTAATCGGAGGCGAAGAGTCTGAAGTTGTTGTTTTTCACTTGCACTCCCTCCTGTCTCCTTATCGCTAACTGTGAAGACCTCACCGATACCTCCCATTCAACACTAGGGCTACTCTTCTTCCCCCTTATCCCCCTGAGCCGCAAAGGGGCCACACACACAAAACTAGAGAAAAATATAGCTCCCAACTCACCTCGCAAGGTCGATCTACCACTGTCTTTTCGAGCTGGATATCCCAACTCCCACAAGAAAAATTAGTCAAATAAATTACGCTAGCATAACCTTACACATACCAGTCGTGATCCCTTCCTCTTTTTTTCCATTACTTTATAGAGTTCTTCTTAGTGACACTTGTCAATTGCACGTAAAATTATTTTTATTAAAAATTAATTAGGGAATACTCTCCCTTGAACACTTGTCAGCTGATCCCTTAGTTGCACCAAATATTCATTTATTTAATTTAGTTAATTTCCAATTTCCCTCAGCCATCCTAAAAGCGTTCCTAAAAACGCTCCTTGTTGTCCCTTTATTCCCTCAATTTCCTTCAATAATTGACTCCTTCTTTAAAACATAGTTGAGTTTAATTAGGAAGTTCTCTAGACTAGATTCATTTCTATGTTCCACATTCCTTTTTGCATTCATTTCCCCGTTTTGTCTAAGTTCCAAATTAGCATGTCTTGTGCATAAACACTAATTAATTCTTAGATAAATTATTTCTCCTTTAAATTCTTAATTGATTTTTTTTCTTCATCCCCCTTTTATTAATCAATTAATTAGTTTTTTTTTCTTCTTACCCTATTAATACCTAGGCTTAAATTTCAACTAGGCTTAGCATTTTTTTAAGGGAAATTTATAATTAATAAAATTTACTCATTCAACATTTATTTTAAGGCTGATCCTGTCAAAATAAAATATTTTTTTCTAGGCACCTAGGATCATTGACTCACCTGTGTTAAAATCGTGACGTTCCCTTCAAGACACGCTACGTGCTCCAAGGGTGACACTCGCCTTTGACTGATTTTGGTAGTTTTCCAACCCTTGGAGTCAATACTCCATTAGGCGACCTTGTGGGAGACTAAGGGCCTATAAGAAATAAGGACCATGCCTTCTTTCTTTCCCTTTATAATCTTCGTGAGCGACTATCTCAGTCTATCCTCATGGCATCGTGGATCTCTCAAAATAGGAAATCGTTAACCTACAATTTAATCCACGACGGGAGTGCTAGTAGGTTGTGGTAGGGTTGTTTCCACACCTCTCCCTCAATATATTTGGTTGTTATGCATGGCTCCTTTACTCCTAATGTGAGTCTGATTAGCAAGCAATCGTCAGCCTGCATCCATCAACAAAACACGATAATGATCCATAAAAACATCAAAATATACCTACTCATATGTCACATACACCTAAACAGAAATACCCAAACCATATACAGTCCACTCCCTGACTCGATCCGAAGTCCAAGGAGGTCTACTAACGCCATTGGCATCCTCAATCTGTCAAGTGTCCTACACACTCAGGAGAAACCCATCAATAGCACTTATCTATACATAGATAATCAAATGACATAACATCATAATCCATAAGCATCATCATCAGAATCCATAAGCAAAGCAAACAATCATATAATGAACCAGATCACTTGCATGCAAGTGTCCTCAAAGAATGTGTCAAATCATGTGTGCACAAGAGCAAGATGTTACAAAATAATATTTTCCCTTTAAGAAGGAAACCTCTAGATTAGGATAGGTTTCAGTTTTCTCCTTTTCTTTTTCTTTAGCAACTTTTTCAATTGGTTCCTATGGAGAAACATGTTGTGGTGAAGAAAATTCTTGATTTGTAACCAACTCTTCATCCTCAACTTGGATAGGAGAACAAGCTTTCGAAGTTTTCCTAGACTTATTTCTGATAATTCTTGATATTTTCCTTCCTTTTCTCTTGTTCATAAAATCGAATAGACTAATGGAATCAACATTTTTTTTGATAACAGGTGGGTCACACTCAGATGTAAGCGAGGAAACTACATTTTTCTTGGATTCTTTGAAAGAAACATGAGGTTCTTTACTGAAAACACATGACTCTAGACTAAAGCTAAACTTGACAGTTTGATCGCGAGTAACCCTCCTGGTGTTTTGTTGAGGAGGAGAAATGTGAGAGTAAGGCAGATCAATATCTTCTACAGGATCTAGGGTTTCATATTCAAAAAAGTGAGATTGTAAACCTACCTCGGAATTTACCTGAAAGTGATTTATTTTCAAAAACGTTTCCCAAGAATCACCATTTTCTTTTAACTGAAATTCAATCAAAATTTTCACTAAACCGTGATGAAAGACATTTCTTTCTGAACCGATATTCTTTCTCTGATAGAAATGTGCCATTTTAGATAGACTTTTAAGAAATAATGCCAGCATGTTAAATTCATAATCCATGAAGGCCATTAAAATCCGAAAATGATAAATAAAGAAAAGGTTATATGTTCCCTCGCAGGGGATAAATCCCTTAATAACTACTAACAGAAATTGTCATTTTTCTTTAATTAAGGATATTGGCATACCTTTGTAATCGGATTTACATTTGGGAGAAACCAGTATTTCAAACCAAAGAATTTCCTTTACCCTTTTGGTTTTAGACCAACATTCCCCTTTTAATGGAAAATTAGTCACTCTTGCTATTACTTCTTCATCTAGTTGTAATTCTATATTCCCAATTTTAGCACGTTCGCCATTGAAAGTTCGTGTGAAAGATTTGGTGACCTATGTGTTGTAACCATTAAACATGCGCAAAATTTTTAACCAACTAACCCTCTCAAAAGTTGGAAAATAATATTCTTGAGATTCCATAAGCTCGACACCAAGTTCTACTCTAGAAATCATTCCCATGTTGACAAGCTACAGTTCAGAAAAACCTCACAAACAAAACCTAACAGAATCCCGCTTGCAAGTAAATGAAAATAGAGCTTCAATACTTGAAACAAAAACTTATTTTGAGGAAGAAACAATATAGTTAATAATTCATGAATACGGTGATGCAGTTAAAAGCTATACGTGGAATCGAATCAGTGCACTTCGAGAAAGAAGTAATGTTTGAATGCAGTTTGAAAAGACCTTGATTTAATGTTCCATTAACTTGATTTTAATTTATGATGATCGGATCAGGCCAAACATACCACAAAAAGATATCAAATAGCTATTCATGGATCATGTGTATCAAATTTATGACAGTCTAAGTAGGACTTTGTATATTATGATCAATCATTGTTAGAACATTGGCTTCAAAATCAACAATAAATCAAAAATTGTAGTGTGTCGTATATTGTAGCGCGTTGGAATGTATGTAAATGAGAAGAAATCATAAGGAATATGTGAAATGGAAAAAATTGAAAGCCAAAATTTTAATCAAAACCTTTATGAAATGAAAAACATCCAAAAAAGAAAATGTCATTAATTGAATGAAAACTCAAAAAGTTGAGAGTATGACCAAAATTGACAAAACTGAAAACATCATTTAATTAAAATAAAATTTTAGTTTTTTTCAAAAATGAAGAAAGAAGGGTCCCAAATTTATTTATAATACAATATTTGGGAGGTTTTTGTCTTCTACAACAAATTGAAACACACTGTTGAAAACAGTTATCTCTATATATAAGACAAAGAAAAATATAACAGATCATAAGAAATAAAAAAATTTATGAATTGTAGCTAATTTATATTTATGACTAGTTTGTAAAAGATAAGAAAATAAAACAATACTAGTACTCTTTAACTCTATCTCATTGGAGGGGATAATGAGCATTTATTAATATTATGACTGGGAAAGGAAGCTTCTGATTTGACTAATAAGTAAATCCTATTCATTATGTTAGAATTGAAGAGTTTAACTCACTATACCTGGTAATGCTTCGCTACCAACATCCCTGTTTAGTACCCTGACGAAGTTACCTTAATATCATATAATCCTTTATCCATTGCCAGTAGGCCTGTTCAATACCCCGGCGAGTTAGCGTATACTTCCCACATCCTCATTTTATTTATTTAAACTTTCAACTTTCGTCTTTAGTTCATGAATTATTGATTGCATTTGAGCAATGACGAGAATAAAGGAGGGGTGATATAGAGAGTTATTTATTTATTTCTGATCATAGAATGAGAACTAAATTGTTTGTCTTATGATATGTTATTTCCCAATCAATTATTTTATTTTAAGGGACATAATATTACCACAAAGAGACTTTTCTAAAGAGTATTTTCCTTATTTTTACTTCTTTGTAAAGATAAACTAGACATAAGATTTATCCTTTGATTTTTTAAAGAAACTTTCTCATTTCAAACAATCTAAATTATCTTCTCTCTGTATTAAAAAGAAATTCAAAGACAATTGATTAACAGATGTATCGAATTGTTATGTTAGATCAAAAACCAAAAAGATAATCAAAAACAAAATGAAAGAAATAAAATGGCAAAATTCGAAAATATATATACAAAAATATTTACAGTTATTTTACAAGGATTGAAGTATCTTTTGGGAAAAATATTTTTTGGGGATTAACCCATTCACAGGGAAAGACTCTTTTATGCCTTCAAGAGTTTGAAAAATAAAATTAGATGGGCTAATTTTATGAGCAACTTGAAAAGGACCTAACCACAACTTTTGAAACTTTGAATGTTTACCTTTTTCTTCATGGGCTTTGTTCCATCTCAAAACTAGGTCACCAACTTTATCCCTCACTTCCTCTAGTTTGAAGATCTTATTTGTATGATATTGAATACTAGAGAAAAGATATTCGTCAATGGGTTGTACTAAATCCAAGGATGGTATAGAAATATTTGGTGGAAGAATGGCCTCTTTCCCAAAAACTAAAAAGTAAGGGGAAGTACCAAATGATGCCTTATAAGTAATTTGATCTGCCCACAATGCATCGATCAAGGCCTTGTGCCAATTTTTATGGTTATCACTAATAGTTTTCTTGATAATTTTTAAAAGATTTGTATTTGTTGATTCAGCTAAATCGTTACCCTGAGAATAATAATTAGTTGAATGTTTTATTTTAATTCCCTTTTGAAGTGCAAATTATGTAAGTGATAGAGCAAAAAAATAAGATGCATTATCAAAAACTAATGTGTTCGAGAGACCAAATATTGTAATAATAAACTAATCTAAAAATGAGATATCCTTATTAGTTGTAACTGATTTAAAGGGAATGGCTTCCACCCATTTTGTAAAATAATTTGTGGCAATAAGAATATACCTATGTTGCTTGGAGGAATTAGGATAAATTTCACCAATGATATCAAATCCCCATTGTTCAAATGGGTGTTCAATAATGACAAGATGCAAAGGTAACAATGATTTCTTTTCTCATCCAGCTAAATTTTGACAACTTTTACACTTTCAAACATATGCATGAGAGTCTTTAAATAAAGTCGACCAATAATAACCTACATGCAAAATTTTGTGTGCAATTGTATCACCTCCAAAATTACCACCCGCAAGTCCGTCATGCAAGTCAAATAAAACTATATCAACTACCTATTTTTCTAAACATCTAGGTAACATTAAATCATAATTATTTATGAAAATAACGCTATTGATAAGTTGATATTGTGTGGATTTTATTCTTATAGCACGTTTCTTTTTAAAGTCCAAATGGGGAGGTGCAGTTCCATGATTAAGATAATAAACTAAATCTGAATATTGTGACTCGGGAATATTAGGAGTAACACATACATGTTGTATATCTTTAGTGATCTTTACCTTATCCACATTTTCAGATGTAGTATCAATGGTTTCAGTTAATAGCTTGCATAAACCTTGACCTTGTACAATTTTTGTATGTTTTATCTCTAAATCATATTCTTGTAATGTTGTTACCCAATTTTCTCTCTTATCCTCTAAATATTTCTGAATGAGAAAAATTCTAACTGAGGGATGTGGAACTATTACCTTGGTATGAGATTTGATAAGGAAAGGTTTGAAATGTTTGATAGATTTGAAAAATGCATAAGCTTTCTTTTCAACATCAGTACAATTCAATTATGCTCCTTGCAATGTTGAACTTTCGAAATCAATAGGTACTTCTATGTTTTGATCATTTTTCTATGATAACATAGATGCATAAGATTTTTAAGAGGAAAATGTATAAAGAATGAATTCCTTATCATAATTAGGAGAGAGTAAAGAAGGCGATTGAATGATCGTTTGTTTTATAGAATTGAAAGTCGCTTTTTCGATTACATTCCATTTGAATAATGTGTCTTTTCTTATCATACGTTGTAAGGGTAAGACTGTTTCTATGAAATCTGGGAAAAAACACTTCGCAAACTTAATTTTTCCAAGAAAAGATTGCATAGTTTTTTTACTATGAGGTAAATGAATTTCAGAAATACTTTTAACTCTAGAAGGATCAATTGAAATTCCTTCTTTAGAAACTATAAATCCCAAAATTTTACCTTCTTGAAGAGCAAAAAATGATTTCTTAGGATTTAAATAAATTCCATACTTTTGACATCATCTGAAAACTTGTTTAAGATGAGAAATATGATCTAAACGATTCTTAGAATAAATTGTAATGTCATCTAAATAAACAACAACGGATTTATTGATTAAACCATGGAAAGCAATATCCATAGCTCGTTGGAAAGTTGCACCTGCATTGATTAAACCAAAAGGCATATTTTGATAAGCATAAGTTCCCCATGTAGTTCTGAAAGTAGTTTTGAGTCTATCATTAAGATGAACTAATACTTGAATATAGCCAAAAAATTCGTCTAAAAATTATATCATTTCAAAACCTGAGACTGATTGAAGGATTTGTTCCATATGAAGTAATGGAAAATTATCTTGTTCATAATCTATGTTTAGGTTTCTGAAATCGATAAAAAATTGGATGTCTTCGTTCTTTTTTCTTACAGGAACCAGATTTAATACCCACTTGGAATGTCTTACAGGGAAATTATCTTTGCTTTAAGCAATTTATTAAGTTCATTTTAATTTGGGTTTCCAAATTAGGATGAATTTTCCTTAACTTTTGTTGAACTGGTTTTTTCTCTGAAAGCATAGGAATGGTGTGTTGAATTACAGATGTATCAAAAGTTTTCAGGTCATCATATGACCATGCAAAAACATCTTTGTATTTCTTAAGAAGCTTTATGAAAGTTGTTCTTTCAAAAGGAGAACAACCTAATCCAAGATTGACATTTTGAGGAATTTGATATGTTCTTAGATTAATAAGTTCCACTCATAGTAGAACTGTGTGTTTTACAATCTGTGGGTTTTTTAAATCTGTCTTTTAAATCATAAAGATCTTCTAATTTTACAACAGATTTAGGAATAATATTTTCAGATTTAATTTTATCCTTAGGAGAAGATTTGTTTAACTCAAGATCATGTGACTCTTAATCAATGATGTCATTTTCATATCTTTCTTCTGAAGAGATAAAATTTATTATATCAACGTCGTCATTAAAGACTCCTCAAAATTGTTATGTTATCATGAACAAAAGGTCGGAAAATTAACTCAACATTGAATCTATCTGGAGAAAAATCTTCAGGGGGAATAAGTCTAGAAGCTACGTTTGCCACTACATCTTCACTATCATTTTTCATTCTAGATATAGAAACAATATTAAATGTAGAAAATTTGCTACTGAGATCTTAAGCCAATTGTTGATAATGTTTCAAATGACTAGAAATACAATGAATTTGATTTTTTACATGTTTAACAACGATTTTTGAATCACCAAAAATTAAGATGTCCTGCAAATTCATGTTGATTGCCATCTTTAGACCCTGAATTATTGTATCATATTATGCAGTGTTATTAGTACATGGGAATTCCAATCTGCATATTAACATAGTTTTTACACCATCATAACTTATTATAATGCAAACTGCACCAGCACCATCATTAGATTTAGATCCATCAAAATAAAGTTTCCAAAATGGATAATTTACAGAATTATCTACAAAATTAATACAACGAGAAAAAGCTGTTTGAGAGAAATTTTCAATCTCTGAACTTTGATCCATAGGTTGGAAAGGAGAAACTTGTGCATTAAAATTTCCAAAATAACAATCAATAGAGTAATTCCCAACAATGTTATTAGCAAAAGCCATAGGTTCATTTTCTCCATCTAAATATGTCACATTATGTTTCATATATTTTTCCCTATTTACATGGATCTGATTAGGTTTCCCATTATATGGAATCCAAAGATGAGACTAATCAGTTGAGAAAGATCCATGAAGTTTTTCAAACGAATCTCAACTTAAAACTAACCCATAAGCATATTGAATATCAACGACGACAATATCTTTTATTTGAAAAACTTTAGAATTAGATGATAATCTGATTAATACATCCTTCAATTCTCCCAAAATGTTTACCCTTGTTCTATCTAATTGAATAATTTGAATAGTTGATTTTTGTGGTTTTACATTAATCTAAAGACAAACAGAATAAGGAATTATATTAGAATATGCACCTGAATCAGCCAAACAATTATGCTCATTTTTATTAAAAAATTCAAAAGTGAGAAGAAATGGAGTATGTGACCTTGATTTATCACCTATAAGAATTGAACCAATATCTACTTCAAAAGATAAAGTTTGAACAGATGAAAATTTTTCTTTATTTTCTACTATAGTAGATGATGAACTTGCCTTCTCAGAAACTCCTAAATCCCTTAATAAACTATTCTTTTGAGATTTTAGTTTACTTAGTTCATAAAGGGAAATATTTTCTCTGGGATTTTTCATATCTTCTATAATATCATAATCAATTTTTTCAGGAACAACAAGACTTTTTTATACTGACTTGTTTTCTACATGTTGTGTGTTTGTTGGTGTATCGGTTTTAGAAGTTGAAGATGTATTTTTACTTCAGGTTTGAGCAGCAAGAGATTCTTATGTATCATCTTCCTCAAAAATTCCATTAATATCCAAAAATACATTAGTATCTTTAACTTCTTCATTATCCTCTCCTTCTTCATCATCGGCATTAACTCCTTTTGAAGTTTGGTCACTAGGTGGAATCTGTGGATTCCTTTTGAAAAATGGCCTGAAAGGTTTATTTGAAACTTCAACCAGTTTTCCTATAAAATCAACTATCTCATTTGCTAATGTTTTCATGACTTGCTGTGAATTTTCCATGTCAAAAAACTCTTTATCTTTCCTTTCATCTTTGATGATTGCTTTCTTGTTTGTTATAGAAGATCTTGAATCTTCACTTGGAGATTCACTTGCAATACTAGATATTTATTTTTCTACATCTAAAGCTTCTTGCATTGCTTCAGTTAAAGCACTTTTACTTGCATGTTTAACAAACATAACAATGGAAACTAGTAAAGCAGAGGAATAAAAGTCAATCTGGATATCTAAACCATGCTTTTATGTTTTAGGCATTTTATTGAGAAGTTTAAGGAATCTTTGATTTAAATCTTTGATTTTTTCTTTAGGACCCATTCTAATTTTGGATAATTCTACTAATAAAATAGATGAATACTTATCGTCTCCAAATTTCTTAATGAATGAATCCTCGAAAGTATCCCAATTAGTAATGGAATTAGGTTGTAAAGAGAAATATAAGGTAGAATCTTCTCCTTCAAAAGTATATGGGAAAATTCTACATACAACATCTTCATGCTAAACGCTTCTCAGATTAACAGCTAACATAAAATTGTTGATATGATTATCGAAAGTTTCTTTTGATTCTGGATTAAATTTTGGTAATCATTTATCTAGATTTTAGGTAAATCATGTTGATTTCCAGGAACATTGACTGCTCCTAGAGTTCTCTGAGGTGTTCTTGATACTCCATCCATAGTATTTGGTTGATGAGGAGGTGATGGAGGAGGAGATGGAATAGGAGACATATGTAGAGGAGAAGTCGAGGGAGGATTGTTTCCAATAGTTTTAATTATGGTTTTTCTGATCTGGACAGGAAATTGAAAATAAATAGGTTCAATACCTAACCTATGTCTTTGTGCTCTTGTAAGAACACCTAATTCCTTAATAACATAATATATAGAATCATAATATCCTTGAGAAGTTTCTCCTTGATTTCTAAGCTCTTCTATTCACTTCTTTATTTGTTGAAACTCTTGAGAACTAAGAAAACCAGAATAAATATCACTTGCAGTTCTACGAATTGGAGATTATAACTATGCAGTAACAAAAGATATTGTGGCAGAAGTTGATATACTTGAATGGTCTATGGTTTTGTTGGTTGTTTCGGTCATTCATTATCAGATGACCCTCCTTCTAGCGCCAAAATGTTGATAGTCAAACATGACCATGTTAAACATTTAGGAATTCACCCGATCATGGTCCCAATTAAACCCTTATCCGTTATAAATGGTGATTCTGACTAGTTTAGGTCCAGTTGCCTATAACTATCTTAATTTACAAAAAAAACTAAATTCAAAATATATACACCTTCTAATCAATTAAAGAGATTTTATCTTTTATTGAACAACAAACTGAAATATAAATATATATAGATTTAGAACTATCTTACAAGAAATAGATTAATTCTAGTTATTATAAAAGTTACACCTATGAAAGAGGATTTTTTTTTCTTAAAGAGTGAAATATATTTATAATGAAAGTAAAGCAAATAAAACTTAAAAAGAAAATCTAATGTTCGGGCCCAAATTCATATAGTATATGAATCTAAGTAAAATAAACAATGTTCTAAAAATATAGATTTTCAAAACAAATATTTGATTATATCAACAGAAAATGAATTAATAAACATGTTTAAATAATTAACACAAACTTATAATCCCAGCAGTAACTCATATACATATTAATCACTGAAATAATGTGTGAAATAAAAATGAAATTGATTTAATTTATTAGCAGTAATTAACTAAATCAATATGTAATATCGTCAACACATAATCCAGATAAGACTTTGATTTCAAAAATGAACACTCGAATATCTGTAATAGTACCAAATACCGATTGCTTGTACTAATATTCAAAGTCACAAAGAGATTCAGAATAATGTATCAAAATAAAGACTTGTACAACAGTGCATAAGTTTTGTTCTCTTTTAAAAAACTGAAACTCTCCTTAATTTTTTTTCCTTCACTATTTTATACTGAAGGAATTCAAAAATGGAATTTAACTTCCATAACCATAAACAGTTATCCATTTAGAATGGGAAAATAACAAAATTGTTTAATTCCCCAAACTAAATTAACTAAGTACATGAAAATAAAAACTATTAACTGTTTAATTTTAGAATTCTGTCTGGAAACTAATTTTCCCATTTCTCGTATTTTCTAGGACATCCATTTTACACTTGTAAAACAAAAGAAAAGAAAAAACATAAAAACAAAAATTAGAGTTGCTACAGAATTTGAAATTTTGTAGCTACTCTTTTATTAACTAAAATTAATGAAAATGCAAATTGAACTAAAAAATGTTAAACTCATACCAATAACTAAAACATTTTTATCACTAAGTGTTACTGGGAATGGTATTGAATTTTGAATTAACGAAAATATTAGCTCTTGGTGAGTTAATGTTAATTTATTCTTTCTTTTTATCTTTTCTAGAAACTGGAACCTGACTTCTCTGGCTATCGATCAAAGATTTAATTTATGATCTAAGAAGTTGATTTTCTAATTCCAAATCAATTATATTAGCCTGTAACACTAGAACCACTAAATAATATTTGTCCTTCTAGAAGAAAACCTCCAAATTAGGATAGGTTTCAGTTTTCTCCTTTTCTTTTTCTTTAGAGACTTTTTCAATTGGTTCCTACGGAGACACGTGTTTTGGGGAAGAAACTTCCTGATTTGTAACCAATTCTTCATCCTCAACTTGGATAGGAGAACTAGATTTCGAAGTTTTCCTAGACTTATTTCTAAACATTCTTGTTATTTTCCTTCCTTTCCTCTTGTTCATAAAATAGACTAGACTAATGGAATCATCATTTTTTGTGGTAACAAATGGGTCATACTCAGATGCAAGCGAGGAAACTACGGTTTGCTTGGAATCTTCGGAAGAAACCTAAGGTGCTTCACTAAAAAAACATGACTCTAGACTAACGCTAAACTTGACAGTTTGACTGCGAGTAACCCTCGCGGTGTTTTGCTGAGGAGGAGAAACATGAGGGTAAGGAAGAACGATATATTCTGCAGGATCTGGGGTTTCATCTTCAAAAAAGTGATATTGTAAATCTGCCTCAGAATTTAGCTGAAAGTGATTTCTTTTCACATTTCCCAAGAATCACCATTCTGTTTTAACTGAAATTCAATGAGAATTTTTTCTAAACCGTGATGAAAGACATTTCTTTCTGAACTGACATTCTTTCTTTGATAGAAATGTGTCATTTTAGACAAACTTTTAAGCAAGAACATTTGCATGTTCAATTCATAATCCATGAAGACCATTAAAAGTCGAAAATGATATATAAAGAAAAGGTTGTATCTTCCCTCACAGGTGATAAATACCTTAATAACTACTAATAGAAAATTCCATTTTTCTTTAATTGAGGATATGAGCATACCTTTGTAATCGTATTTGCATTCAGGAGAAACCATGATTTTGGACCAAGGAATTTCCTTCACCCTTTTGGTTTTAGACCAACATTCCCCTTTTAATGGAAAATTAGTCACTCTTGCTATTACTTCTTCATCTAGTTGTAATTCTATATCCCAAATTTTAGCGCACTCACCATTGAAAGTTTGTGTGAAAGTTTTGGTGACCTGCACATTGTAACCATTAAACATGAACATAAATTTTAACTAACCAACCCTCTCAAAAGTTGGAAAAAAAACTTTTTAAGCTTCAATAAGCTTGACACCTGGTTTCTGGAAATCATTCCCATCTTGACAAGCTACAGTTCGGAAAACCCTCACAAACAAAACCTAGCAGACTCTCGCTTGCAAGTAAATGAAAATAGAGCTTCAATACTTGAAACAAAAACTTATTTCGAGGAAGAAACATCATAGGTAATAATTCACGAATACGGTGATGCAGTTAAAATCTATATGTGGAATCGAATCAGTGCACTTCGGGAAAGGAGTATTGTTCATATGCAATATGAAAGGACCTTGATTTAATGTTCCATTAACTTGATTTTAATTTATGAGGATCATATCAAACCTAACGTACCACAACAAGATATCAAATAGTTATTCATGGATCATAGGTATCAAAGTTATGATAGGCTAAGTAGGATTCCATAGATTATGATCGATCATTGTTAGAACATTGGTTTTAAAATCATTAATAAATAAAAAACATTAGCTTGTCAAATATTGTAGCTCGTTGGAATGTATGTAAATGAAAAGAAATCATAACAAATATGTGAAATGCAAATTTTGAAAGCCAAAATTTTAATCAAAACCTTTATGAAATGAAAAACATCCAAAAAAGAAAATGTCATTAATTGAATGAAAACTCAAAAAGTTGGGAGTATGACCAAAACTGACAAAATTGAAAAATCATCGTTTAATTAAAATAAAATTTTAGTTTTTTAAAAAATGAAGAAAGAAGGGTCCCAAATTTATTTATAATGCAACATTTGGTAGGTTGTTGTCTTCTACAACAACACCATAATGGTATACATAGAAAAATGATTTGAAGTCGATAAAAATTGTCTCAAGGTGAAAAACAACCTCTGACATATATCAAAACCAAAATATCACCAAAATATAAAGATACATATTACATCGTTTCCTCCATGTTGGCCATTGGTTAGTTAAGATTATATGTTGAAAATACAATATTTTCATTTTTTAATCCTTTACGGATCATGCTTCCTCATTTTGGAGGTTTTTGGCTCCATAAAACTCAATAATATGAACATTGTAGGATTCCGTAGATTATGATCGATCATTGTTAAAACATTAGTTTTAAAATCATTAATAAATCAAAAATATTCCGTAGATTACTCAATAATATGAACATTGTAGGATTCCGTAGATTATGATCGATCATTGTTAGAACATTAGTTTTAAAATCATTAATAAATCAAAAACAATAGCTTGTCAAATATTGTAGCTCGTTGGAATGTATGTAAATGAAAAGAAATCATAACAAATATGTGAAATGCAAATTTTGAAAGCCAAAATTTTAATCAAAACCTTCATGAAATGAAAAACATCCAAAAGAGAAAATGTCATTAATTGAATGAAAACTCAAAAAGTTGGGAGTATGACCAAAACTGAAAAATCATCGTTTAATTAAAATAAAATTTTAGTTTTTTGAAAAATGAAGAAAGAAGGGTCCCAAATTTATTTATAATACAATATTTAGTAGGTTGTTGTCTTCTACAACAACACCATAATGGTATACATAGAAAAATGATTTGAAGTCGATAAAAATTCTCTCAAGGTGAAAAACAACCTCTGACATATATCAAAACCAATATATCACCAAAATATAAAGATACAGATTACATCGTTTCCTCCATGTTGGCCATTGGTTAGTTAAGGTTATATGTTGAAAATACAATATTTTCATTTTTTAATCCTTTACGGATCATGCTTCCCCATTTTGTGTTAGAATATGAAATATGTGTGCTCGTTTTACCATTGACAATACCCTTGTCACCTAACCATAGGCTGAAGCCACCCTTCGAGCACCTTAACCTTGACAAAGAATCACTCCGGAAGCAAACCTTAGGCTAGATATCCAAACAAAGGGTAGCGCACCTTTCCCCAAGGATAGTGCATCACAAAGAGTTGATCAGATAGTCCAAACCTAGCCAAGAGGTAGTCCAAGGAAAAACATAACTGCTAGTTGCAACAGCTGCACCAAAAGCTCTCCTCCAAACCTGTGCACAAGACTGCAACTGCACTGCACGGAACTGGCTCTCTGGAACTGCTGAGATGTGTCAAATGAGAGACTGGTGCCCTGTATTTATAGTGGTTCTGGAAGACTTACTGGGGCTGACTTCTCCTTTTGGGTACCTATCTGTTCAGTATATTATTATTATTTCTGGTCGACTTCTTCTCTTGGAAGCTAATAACCTAATATAAATTATCTTCTTGAGCCGACAAGTCTTCTAGGGTTATTAACCAACTCATTAGGGTTTCTTCTTTCTTTCTGGAGTATTATATTCTCGTCAGGTTTACACGTGGAGGTAAATACCTCCCACGGCTACCATAATATCAACACTCCCTCCTAGCTAGGGAGGTATTACAGGAAATGGTCTGAAGCACAAAACATACCATTCACCCGGTAGCATCAACATGGTTATATAGACTAGATCATGAGCACCATCATCATCATCAGCTGCATAATCTCTCGAAACCATACTCTATCTAAGTAATTAGACATGATGCTCCCTCCAAAGAGTGATACAAGAGCCATTCTTCTAATCTAGAAGAGTAAATGTTATGAACCATTTTCTGTCTGGAAAATCTTTGTTCATCATTCATCTAGCTAATAATTATTTCCAA